>KZ308149.1:1227061-1298082 GCA_000376725.2 Ladona fulva | reverse complement strand
AGTCTCTTATACCACGTCAATGTCTAAGGTTTTCTAATATAGAATGTGAAGAAACTGTTTCGATTCACCTGCTACCCTGGGATTGCGATGGCTTTTTCGATCCCGCGGCATGGCCCGGCTGAGCGCCACGGTAACTAAGAATTCTGTCACGTTGCCTATTCGGCAGTCTTATTGTGATCTTTTAGCTATTATCATGTTATATTCCGGCTTTAAATGTTATAAACGTATTCCACAGTAATTTTAGACCCTACTAGGACATTTTTATCTCACATATTAGCGGAGTAAAATATGACTTAAATCAGGGTGTCTGTTATTAAGCATGGAAAGGCAGCATTGAACTCCTGAATGAGTCGCATTTAGGTCGAAGGTCGCTAGTTCACCACCTCTGACCTAGTACGTACTGCCACAATTGACAAAGGAGGAAGATTTACGAGCTAATATCTGACCTTTTTGATGCTAATTCAGCCATAACTTTGCATGAGATCCGAAAAAAAGTAACATGTCGCAGCGAAATTTTATCTGACTAATGAGAATAGTGCAGATAAAAGTCACATTAAGATGAAACACTACATCCTCTCAACGCTGTTATAGTTTCTTTGAAAGAGTGGAATCGCAATAGAAAGGGAATTTAATCTATTGGTAAATGAACTCCAATAATGCACGTTTAAAATAAATGTAAATTAGTATTTAAAGACGTACATCAATATCTACACGCGTACCCCGCTTGCTAACTCTGGCCTTGGTAAGGAATGCATGTACTTATATTTCGCGGCATCTGATAGGCCTCTTTTGGATGGTAGTCATCAGCTATCTCTACAAAGGAGTAGTGTCTATGATTTTATTGAGCAATCTTTTCCAAGTTTTAATCCTCTTCTGTTTAACGATTACTATTCTAACTATTCTTTATCAAAAAGCATCTGGTCGTGCTTACATTATGATAACAATCCTTAACAAAACGGCCAACCATTCACAATACTCTTACGCCATACCAAAATCGTTGGTCTATGGTAGAACTGATAGCAATACATCGCCTTCTTGATCAATTGCATTTTGATTAGAGACAATATAAAATATATCAAACAAATAGGCCTTAAAGAAATGATTTTCTTTACTTAAATTTCAAATGGATTACCACTTGAGTTGTTCATCGATAAGTAATACAGCCCGCTTAATCTACAATTCACTCCTGAATACGTAAAAAAGTTAAGGCTCTCAAACAGAAAATAAGGGATAGCCAAGTGACGAAAAATATCTTTAAATTAATCAAAGCATAATTGAAAATACTTACAGATGCCAAGGCTCCAATAATATAGTCCTCCTTAACTTTGGGATCCACGGAAATCAGCATCTCTGCCACAATCGCGAATAACATTCGATACGTATGAGGCTTCCGAATCTGCAGAGAAAGACATATTCATTCCATGTATTCAAGTAAACTTCCACATTCACGTATAACTAGCAATTACATTATCACAATTTACTAGTTAGTTTCCTAAGTTTTGGGCCATTAATTTTGAAACTTGGACAAACATCAACAATTGTAAATAGTATACCTTCGTAGTAGCCCTCAAATCAAGCGAAAGTTTCTTTACCTCTATGGCACGAATTCTATGAAGTGCAACGAAGCGTGACGTGGAAACAATAGAGCAGCGTTTCTTTCAAACCGCAATCGCAAGGAAATCGTATTTTCTACAAAAAATATCACATATGATCAAAGTCAATGATGCACTTCCTGATAAATGTATATAAATATTGTTAGTTTAACCTGATTTAGTTTTACTGATGAACCGATACAATACTCTAAGAATACAAAGCCCTCCTTCTATAATGTATGAAAATTTTTGTTATGGTAATAATATTTGTATATTAGACAATAATGTGAGCCAAATAAACACTTCTTTGATTTAAAGACTTTAACCACAAGAGAAAAAATGTTCTTCTACCCTTCGATGAGGAATGATGCCTTTTGTCCACCGTTGGAAGTTTAATCTGCGTTGCATTTCTACTAACCTTAAAATTTAATCCTTCGGCGGACACTTTTTATGAGGCACCTTTCCCTTTCCGCTGATGAAGACCCCTGTCGAGAGTAAAGAGCAAACGAGTTTAAGACGAATAACGATTTACAAATTTCAATGTAAATGTAGAAGTACGAAGATGGAGATGTAAATGAATACTTAGTGCATCAAACAAAAATAAAAGTGCCACTCAAATACACCCACTAGCGATACTGGAAAGGTACCCTTTTTACAGTCTATTATTCTAGTAAGTGGAACATTAAACGTGCGTAACAAGGATTCGCGGATACTAAAGTGGGTATCGCCTTTAATGAATACTCTACCCACTTGGGCATCGCGTCCATTTAAATGGAAGATAAAGCGTTACTTCGGCTAACGAGGATCCTTTTTTGAGTGACAGATGATTCTCATTCGTTAGACACCATGCATTAGGCAATAGGCAACCTATAGGTACCCAAATACTTATATATAGCGGCCAAAATTAACGCTGCACAGTGGGCTAGGAAATAAATTTGTTAACAATTAAATGTTAACAGTTACTATTAAAATATTAATGATAAATTTTTCATTACTTACCAATTACCCGAAGTAGCCTACGAACAGCGGAAAGTCAGCGTTAAAAGTACGAAGCGTGAAAAATTGCCCATTCACTTGTAATAATGATTATTATGACNTACCTAAATCTGTCTTTCGAAATATGGTATTTGCCCTTGAAAGCTAATCTTTTGTCACGCACGCATCGTTAAATAACAGTATATCTAATTCTGTGACAATAGCTTTAAAAACGATTGGTTGTAGTATTAAACTGGTCATAAAAACTTCCAAGGAAACTAAATTGGTCCTGCTAATTGGAAAATATATATTTCCTCCGAACTGTGTTTTAGATGCTGGTCTGTGGGTGTCGAGGTCACAAAAATGCAGGATTCCCTTCCTCTCAATTTTTCCTCCTGCATTTTGGTTTCCTTCCACTCCCAACTGTGCCTCTTTCTTTTTCCCTGTATAAATCTTTAGGTGTATAACTTCCTTACTTGACGATGGTTGATCCGTGCCGAAACCGGTCGTGTTAAAAATATACCCATGGAAAAATGTAAAATAAGAATTTCATTCCTTCATTTTCTTGTTATGGATTTCCTCATTCTAAAGCCTTTCAAAATTGATTTTACAACATAGAATTTTTTTCTAATTTAAGTAATAAGAATTCGCTCGATTAACTGCAGCTTAGAATTTAACGCATCATTTCCTTCTTTCCAAAAAAATATCGCCTTCAAAACATCCTTAAACATAAAAATGAGAATATAACTTTTTTCCTGACATCATTTTTCAAAGTATATTTTTATCGAGGGTACGCTGTAAATTACACCTCTACGATAACGTGAATGCTAATGTCCATGAATTTCACGCGTATTTATCAATAATTCGAAACATTTAGAGAAATAGTTACTTATACCTGTAATCAGAGAAATACTTAATACTTGTTCTACCGGAGAATCTTTCACGACAGATTAATGGAAACAAAGCTTTATGCAGGAAACGAGCAGAAACAATAAAAGAAGAAACAGAGAAGGGAAGAGGTAGCGGGGATGTGGTGTTAGTTGATGCAGTAAGAATTGGCAAAGAGTAGTTGGAAGACAGTAGCATTGCATTTTTTTGCAATTTCTAGAAAGAAAAAACTATGGGCATCGTCTATGGACAATATGGACATCGGATAATAGAAATTATCATCTAATCTAGAATGAATACGCTATGGAATCCTACGAACAGTAATTAATCTTCCCTTATTTCTCATAAATCGAACATACACTTCCTTTTATCGATATCTATTCATTATCAAGATTTTGTATCCAGTCTTACTCTAGTATGTAGAAAATAAAACATTCATCGTTCTTAGAAAAATTAGAATGTAGAATATTTAAAGTAGTCAATCTTCACCTGGGGTAGAAAATCAATTTTATAAGCATTTATCAAGTGAGAAGAAGCTATTTATAGTACTATTAATTACAAGCAAAGTCCCAGTAAGCCACTTTCGGTAGTACACTCAAGTGGGCACATCGAAAAATTTATGACACTAGTTGAATGTTTCTTAATGTGCCAAATTTGCGACATTAAATGACTTATGAGAAACAAATCTAATTAAGAAAAACCATGAAGATTATTCGAAGATCGAAAACCGAACTAACATCTAAAAGGAAACAACACAAATACGATAAGAGCCGCAAAGCTACTTTTTATGATAACTATAAGGTTTTAAACAATTAAGGAGAGCAAGGAAATATTTTCATCAGAGTTTCACACCCTAAGAAATATATAATATAAATAACCCTTGCATGGCAGCCTCTCACTTGTTTAAAATCCGGAGAGGTATTCCTCGTCTCTAAATGCATAACCTTAAGAAGCCGGCCTATGATATTTGTGCAAATATATTCGTTACAATACCTTGGACAGTTTTCATGTGCGATAAAGGTCATTGTAAATGTATTTAAAATGTAAATTAAGGATGAAAATATCCATGCATATTCTAGAAGTAGCTGAAAAGTATTCACAACCTTAATAAACGAAGGAAAAATATGACGAAACGAAAAAATACGAATAAATGTTCGCTATTCTTCATAAAATTAAATTTTATCTCACCAAATTGAAAATATATATCTTTGAGAACTCTACTCCATTTCTGTGTATGGATAAACCGAAGTAAAAACACAGAAAGAAATGCATTTTACTGAATACGCTATTATTGACGCATTATCGTTTCTATAATGTATGAAAATTTTTGTTATGGTAATAATATTTGTATATTAGACAATAATGTGAGCCAAATAAACACTTCTTTGATTTAAAGACTTTAACCACAAGAGAAAAAATGTTCTTCTACCCTTCGATGAGGAATGATGCCTTTTGTCCACCGTTGGAAGTTTAATCTGCGTTGCATTTCTACTAACCTTAAAATTTAATCCTTCGGCGGACACTTTTTATGAGGCACCTTTCCCTTTCCGCTGATGAAGACCCCTGTCGAGAGTAAAGAGCAAACGAGTTTAAGACGAATAACGATTTACAAATTTCAATGTAAATGTAGAAGTACGAAGATGGAGATGTAAATGAATACTTAGTGCATCAAACAAAAATAAAAGTGCCACTCAAATACACCCACTAGCGATACTGGAAAGGTACCCTTTTTAGAGTCTATTATTCTAGTAAGTGGAACATTAAACGTGCGTAACAAGGATTCGCGGATACTAAAGTGGGTATCGCCTTTAGTGAATACTCTACCCACTTGGGCAACGCGTCTATTTAAATGGAAGATAAAGCGTTACTTCGGCTAACGAGGATCATTTTTTGAGTGACAGATGGTTCGCATTCGTTAGACACCATGCTTTAGGCAATAGGCAACCTATAGGTACCCAAATACTTATATATAGCGGCCAAAATTAATGCTGCACAGTGGGCTAGAATCGAAAAAAGCTGGCCAAGAGGCCAAAAATGGTTTTTTTAGAGTGAGGAACGTGAAACTTAGCATAGGTATTCAGAAAAGATTGAATTTTGTTTTTTTGCCTTTTATTTTTCGTTTTTTATGCGCATCAAAAATATACAGGGTGTCAAACTTGGGAAATTTTCACAGAAAAGAATATTCTCAGGTTTTTCTGAAATACATTCAAGTTTGCTGCAATGCATTCGTGATTAAAGGAAACTAATGGAAAAACCGATTATGCCATATTTTAGTATGGTTTCTGATCTTTTGATTCGTTATAGTTTTGTGCTCAAATATGGATCTCTGCTCATTTTACGCAACAAAATGGCGGACACCTTTTTCGGCCACTTTTTGAGATAAAGTGAGGAAAGCAACTAGGAAAACGGCGCCAAACTATCAAGTCTCTTATACCACGTCAATGTCTAAAGTGTTCTAATATAGAATGTGAAGAAACTGTTTCGATTCACCTGCTACCCTGGGATTGCGATGGCTTTTTCGATCCCGCGGCATGGCCCGGCTGAGCGCCACGGTAACTAAGAATTCTGTCACGTTGCCTATTCGGCAGTCTTATTGTGATCTTTTAGCTATTATCATGTTATATTCCGGCTTTAAATGTTATAAACGTATTCCACAGTAATTTTAGACCCTACTAGGACATTTTTATCTCACATATTAGCGGAGTAAAATATGACTTAAATCAGGGTGTCTGTTATTAAGCATGGAAAGGCAGCATTGAACTCCTGAATGAGTCGCATTTAGGTCGAAGGTCGCTAGTTCACCACCTCTGACCTAGTACGTACTGCCACAATTGACAAAGGAGGAAGATTTACGAGCTAATATCTGACCTTTTTGATGCTAATTCAGCCATAACTTTGCATGAGATCCGAAAAAAAGTAACATGTCGCAGCGAAATTTTATCTGACTAATGAGAATAGTGCAGATAAAAGTCACATTAAGATGAAACACTACATCCTCTCAACGCTGTTATAGTTTCTTTGAAAGAGTGGAATCGCAATAGAAAGGGAATTTAATCTATTGGTAAATGAACTCCAATAATGCACGTTTAAAATAAATGTAAATTAGTATTTAAAGACGTACATCAATATCTACACGCGTACCCCGCTTGCTAACTCTGGCCTTGGTAAGGAATGCATGTACTTATATTTCGCGGCATCTGATAGGCCTCTTTTGGATGGTAGTCATCAGCTATCTCTACAAAGGAGTAGTGTCTATGATTTTATTGAGCAATCTTTTCCAAGTTTTAATCCTCTTCTGTTTAACGATTACTATTCTAACTATTCTTTATCAAAAAGCATCTGGTCGTGCTTACATTATGATAACAATCCTTAACAAAACGGCCAACCATTCACAATACTCTTACGCCATACCAAAATCGTTGGTCTATGGTAGAACTGATAGCAATACATCGCCTTCTTGATCAATTGCATTTTGATTAGAGACAATATAAAATATATCAAACAAATAGGCCTTAAAGAAATGATTTTCTTTACTTAAATTTCAAATGGATTACCACTTGAGTTGTTCATCGATAAGTAATACAGCCCGCTTAATCTACAATTCACTCCTGAATACGTAAAAAAGTTAAGGCTCTCAAACAGAAAATAAGGGATAGCCAAGTGACGAAAAATATCTTTAAATTAATCAAAGCATAATTGAAAATACTTACAGATGCCAAGGCTCCAATAATATAGTCCTCCTTAACTTTGGGATCCACGGAAATCAGCATCTCTGCCACAATCGCGAATAACATTCGATACGTATGAGGCTTCCGAATCTGCAGAGAAAGACATATTCATTCCATGTATTCAAGTAAACTTCCACATTCACGTATAACTAGCAATTACATTATCACAATTTACTAGTTAGTTTCCTAAGTTTTGGGCCATTAATTTTGAAACTTGGACAAACATCAACAATTGTAAATAGTATACCTTCGTAGTAGCCCTCAAATCAAGCGAAAGTTTCTTTACCTCTATGGCACGAATTCTATGAAGTGCAACGAAGCGTGACGTGGAAACAATAGAGCAGCGTTTCTTTCAAACCGCAATCGCAAGGAAATCGTATTTTCTACAAAAAATATCACATATGATCAAAGTCAATGATGCACTTCCTGATAAATGTATATAAATATTGTTAGTTTAACCTGATTTAGTTTTACTGATGAACCGATACAATACTCTAAGAATACAAAGCCCTCCGTTCTATCGTCCGTATACTAATTATTCTGGAATAATTTAATTTGATCGGTAGAGGAGTAGCTAAACCATATGCGAATCAGAATCCTAAATATAAAACGTTATGGCTTATTTTCAAATAATTACTTAGCAACGTATACCGATAAGCGAATCTTAGGTCCCGTCACAAAGCATCTTAAAATTACTGTACATGTTTATAAGTAAATTTACTTTTCAAAGGAAATAAATTTGTTAACAATTAAATGTTAACAGTTACTATTAAAATATTAATGATAAATTTTTTATTACTTACCAATTACCCGAAGTAGCCTACGAACAGCGGAAAGTCAGCGTTAAAAGTACGAAGCGTGAAAAATTGCCCATTCACTTGTAATAATGATTATTATGACAACACTATTATAATTGTATAACGTCTATTTTTATCTAGCCAAATTACACACTTAAAAGTAAACTCTTTTCTTTTGCTGAAACGTGGCGGTAAATCAATACTGAAACCATATAAGTTTCGAACACACAACCACACTCCTCGAACTCGAAGACGTTACTGATAATCAAAAGTTTTGAATTAATTCAAATCAAAACGCTGTCTTCTGATTGGTTGTTCCATTGCTCCCTACCCCTCTAAGGCTTTTAAATTCACTTCCCCCACCCGCGTGAGTGGTAATTAATATTTTTATTAATTCACTATTTGAATAATTTAATATTAATTTCGTAATAAATCGATCCATGGAATAAGTTCGATTTCATTTAAAAGTATTACACGTTGCGTCACTTTCACGAGAGCACATTAAAAACGATCGGCATTTTGTTATGACTTCCGCAGTCCGCAGTATCATTTACTATTACATTACATTACATTTATTATACATTAGCATCTATTTTAAAATTCAGGATAATCTCTCGAAATTAAACTTAAAAGGAATAATAATAGCAGTCGCCAAGATATCGCATAATAATACAGCGTTAGAAAATTGCCTATTCTATGCATAGTTAATATCCAGGTCTCATCAGAGAGAAAAGATGAAGTACTACTGAGTATTCCGAGTATTACACAATAATTATGTTCTTTCAATCAATTAAGTCGACAAACTCAATCTACAAACTCACTTAAAGGCATTCGTCATTCTAATTCTCTCTCTGTAACTCTCCGCACAATTTTGTTTTCATATTCTTGTTATCACTAAAACACATTCATACGTCGATTCATCATCAACCATTCATCAATTACAACTGTAACGCATGCCGTAATTCTAACTTATTCGTGTCAATTGTTGGGTTATTTTTGCTTAGAACGGATATATCATGCCGTGCGACGGAAATCAGTAGGAGGTAGTCTTATGAGGAAGTTCTCAAAGTGAGGTATTTTTATCCATGAAAACTACGCATTAAATAAAATTAGGCTCCTACGCGATATCAATAATCATTTCAATATTCCCTGTAACTATGTACTGCAATCTTACGCTGAAAATCCTTCTACGCAAGGTTATTCCTTGTAATATATCTGTTTCGGATTGATCTATTTTCTTTCAATTTTTCAACTTTTCTTCTTATCAACCTTTTACTACTTCCGCTAATATACACCAGCGCGATTAATTTCAGAAAGAATTCCTAGAATAGGAGCAATATAGAATTGTTATTCATACTTTCTCGGAATGACTCAATTTAAAGACTAAGTTATATCTTATGGAATCAAGTAACATTTCAATAGCTTGAAAGAGCACTAAGGTTTTTAGAGGATCCGAAAGATTTTCCAATCATTATGAATCGTTTTCCTATCAAACAGTCTTCCTTTTTTCGAGTTATTTCTGGATGTAGGTAAAGATGGCTTTATTTTCAAACAGCGAAATAAGAAATACGCAAAGTTTCCTGCTATCACACAGATATGGGTCATTGAGAGTCTACGATTAGCATATTCATAAAAGCAGTACTGTGCATTCCGCTTCCAGGAGATATATTCATGAAAGTTCATACCTTGAGCCATATCTGGAAATTCTGGAAACCGAACGATCCATCAAACGCTGACTTATCCTAGTTAAACTGCCTTTCGACCAAGTAGTTCTAGTAGACCAAGTTCTTCACCATA
Source organism: Ladona fulva (assembly GCA_000376725.2). Taxonomy (NCBI): domain Eukaryota; kingdom Metazoa; phylum Arthropoda; class Insecta; order Odonata; family Libellulidae; genus Ladona; species Ladona fulva. The sequence continues at coordinate 1,288,305 of KZ308149.1, read as the reverse complement.
ACTATGAAATTCACATCACCGTTACACTTTGGAGCGCACTTTATCACAGCATCGTTGTCTATCGACGATCACTATTTTCGCACAAACAACACAACACGAATTATACCACACGTGGAGTATTCCTTCATATGGGACACCTTACTGCACACTAAATCCACCACCGAATCCTGGCCACCACAACGCGCACACATACCTCCGATCAGATAATTCCTCACAAATTGTAACTGTATAATACCAAGATGAATTCTGAACAACTAGTGACAATCCTGTGCAAAATTATGAGGAAGTCTGAAGGGTAATTTCCCACATCCTGCGCGATATTTGCGAATCAACCATTGCAACTGCTGTCTGACGTAGACAAACTGAAGTTCGCAACTCCTCAGAAATTTCGGAAATGAGTGACGCATTTTCAGCGCGATAAGAATTTCAATAGCTGCTTGTTTGCGAACAGCCGTCAAGGATGCTCAACAGGTCTAATTATGGATTTCAGAATTTCGCTCGCGGAGCCACCGACTCGTCAAATGCATTCGAATGCATGAAAAATCGTCTTCCTCGATGGTGTAGACTCCCTTGGAGAACTTCCATAAAACTGGGTCGCACGAATGAAGTCCCATTACCATGCATTCTTTACGGTTGAGTCCAAAAGTTAATGGCCATTAAGCCTCTAGGGAAAGAAAAATTCTTAAGGAACAGGTNAAGTCTGAAGGGTAATTTCCCACATCCTGCGCGATATTTGCGAATCAACCATTGCAACTGCTGTCTGACGTAGACAAACTGAAGTTCGCAACTCCTCAGAAATTTCGGAAATGAGTGACGCATTTTCAGCGCGATAAGAATTTCAATAGCTGCTTGTTTGCGAACAGCCGTCAAGGATGCTCAACAGGTCTAATTATGGATTTCAGAATTTCGCTCGCGGAGCCACCGACTCGTCAAATGCATTCGAATGCATGAAAAATCGTCTTCCTCGATGGTGTAGACTCCCTTGGAGAACTTCCATAAAACTGGGTCGCACGAATGAAGTCCCATTACCATGCATTCTTTACGGTTGAGTCCAAAAGTTAATGGCCATTAAGCCTCTAGGGAAAGAAAAATTCTTAAGGAACAGGTAACTTTCTGTCCACACCAAATTTTGGTTTCAACTTAAAATATTTTCAATTTTCCCACATGAAATTGATATACGTTTTTCCCTCTTAGAAGTTCTCCTCTTAAGCTTCGACTTCATTTTAATATCTTAGGATTTCAAGATACTCTACAGTGATGTTTCTGAGCTTTTAGTTTCAGTGGGCCATATTAGCACTTGGAAAGGTTGCGAGGTCGCTGGTTACCTAATTCAGGTTCACTTACTAAAATTTCATTATGAGTAGTTGATGCTTTGTCTATATTTTTACAATAATGCTTCGCATTATGATTGGTATCCACTTTTTGTACTTGCTCTTCATTGAAATGCGATTTACTTGCATTTCAGCAATCAATTGCTTGTGGAAAAGCGCGTCTGGTTGTTTGATTTCTTCGAAGCAAGTGCTTCACAATATTGAAGGAAGAACCAGAAAGCTTAACACAAGAAAAATATCTCATTCTGCTATGGGTGAATGATTTGGTAAGGGTTAAGGATCCAAATGCTTGTATGCTACGGCACCGTATGCAATCGGCATTGGTCACTATATATTTTGTGCAACAAAACAAGTGATTAGCATTTATTTTTACATTGATTAAATGGAATTCCACCAAGTATTGTCATACAAGATTAACTACATTTAAAGATCCCCATATGATGGGTGGATGATCTCTACTTTGAGGAACTCGAAGAAAATTTGTTAGCGACATGCGCTCTCAGAGGTCATTCCTTTAATATTCTAATAACTCAATTGTAAAAATTGAGGATTCTCATTATACTTTAATTTGTAATCACAACTCTTTCATAAGCATTGGATCATAATCAACATCCTAAGGCGGTATAAGCCCTAGAATTTCATGCGTCACTAAGATTTGGTTTGAATACATTTCTTGCGCTGTTCTGACCGCGGAAATCATATCTTGCAATTAGACTTTTAGAGCTTCGATTTTAATTCCTAAATCTTCAATCCCTTTTTGCACCAATTCATTTCCATAAAAGTCTTATTTTTTCGACTACGTTGAGGAGGATTTTAATTGGGTTTCACATTGAAGAATTTTAGCTCATTTTTTACCTTCATCTAGAAGACCAATTTTAGATGGAATTCAGAAAGGAGCGGTGTAATATTTAGAATCTCCCTGAATACTTGATACGCTGAAATTCTGAAAATTCGAAATACTGAATTTTTTCATGTATGTATATATCATTATTCTGCTTGTTCGTGTTAAAAGATGAAAATTTATGCCGAATTCATTTAGTTCATATAAAGTCGTCCGGGAATTGATCTAAGCATTCAAATTCATTAACCTTTATCTTTTTCTTCCGCAGTGCAGCATTCCTAGAGTTTAACAAAGTGTCTCTTTTAATTACCAAGGTTAAATGAATGTCCCGTTTATATAGAAAGGGGTTCCCTCGCTTGACTGACCGTTATTTGACCGACACTCCATTCGGATTAAGTTTACTCGTTTACTGTTTTTTTACCTTCTTTTAATGATTTATGAATTATTTTAAAAATTAATTCTTCAATAGGTAGATATCTAGTCTTTCTTAGTATATATTGCAAACAATAATGCTTTCGAAACATTTAAGCTGAGTAAATTGTCAATGGGGAACAGTAGTCTTGTATGTACCAAAGTACTTGTATGAGCAATTGCCAATGAAGTAGAGATGTTTGTATAGACGATAATTTGACGTCTCTATCCCTTATATTAAGGGGAAACTGTCAATTTAGACAATCAAAGTAGAGCCATAACGAGCCTGTAAATTTCCGCAGGCTGGATTTCCTTAGCAACGTTATTTCAGTATGCACAAATAGACAAATGCTTATGTGAACCAAGAATAAACCGCCCCCTGATAGTAGGAAAACTATTTACATCGAAATCCTCACTGGGTGTCCTCCTCAAATACAGCATATCATAATGCAATCTTTTCACTAACAGTTCTTTACTTCCATCAACTTAAGGATTCGCTTTACATTACATACCGAAAACAACTGGAAATTGAAGTAGACGGAAATGACGCCGCTGCGGGATCCAATTCATACTTTTGCATCTCCTCGCACATTACTTGATAAGTCTCGTGCGTCGACTATTTCAAACACAACAACCGGAGACACCGAAAACGACGAATTACAACTTAGTCGTCGTAAAACCACTCCGTAAATCAGAACTCAGACGCAGAAAGACGTTAGGGTTGCGAGAGAGACGGTCACGAAGGCGTCTCCTCTAAGTCGTGGAGAAATGGCACGGCTGTGCACGCCGCCGAGAACTCCACTACGGAAAACGTTAAGAGGGCCAAGAGAGAATTACTAAATATAAACAAGCGGAGTACGATAAAAGGACACAGCGGGTGTCAGACCCACTCCTTTACATAGACGTCTTCACCGCCGCGTCCAATTCATCACACCCTGCCGCATCAGTGGAGCAGTTTCTCTTATGCAAATGCAACGAAAGCACCTTTTGCTGAAGAGAGCGCAGCTGCAGGAGGCGTCACGCTAAGCCCTTCTTGCTTCTTCTTCTTACCCTTTCCTCTCCATTGCACATTATCCACCTCTTCCGTCCCGTACAACGCGTTTTCTCCCTCACCCTGCCAGACGCATCCTTCATTCTGATGCTAACGCCTAGTGAGAGAGAGAGAGAGGGAAACACTGCTTCTCTCTCTAATCTAAGACGCATTCGCGAGCTGCACTTTCCTTCCCACGCTGCGACCCTTAATTTTTCATCCTTTGTTTAATTCTTCCTGTGCGCCTCCGCCGGTCGTTTTTGCGCCGTCTCTCCTTTTGCTCCCTTAAATCTCCATTTCGCTCTGTCATATAAAAATCGTCTCCCGTCTCAACTTGCCTCTCTCGCCGACTCTTCTTCGGGGGAACCTGCGTTTCCAGCCCTAAGCGGTGATGATTTTTTTTCTTGCGATAAAAATAACGGACGAAAAATGTTCTGGGTTTCTTTCTTTCGAGATCTTTCAACTTGCAAAATTCTTTAGTTTGGAAATGTAGTGATGTTGCTTTAATTAGACTTAATATATATTGCTAGGCACATAATAACGCGATGAGATGATTTAGATATGCTGTAGATGGAATAGGAAACTTTCAGTCTCAATCTAGCCCAAGTGAGATCGATTTCTTTATGCATATACATACATAAGTATTTTTCGTTATTAACACTACATTTCATGCCACCTTGTAGAGCGGACTGGATTTTTACAGCACCTTTGACATAATTAATAATTAATATAGAGTAACTAGCAACTATATTTAACCATAAAGTTACACAAAGACTAAAAAAGGAGGCAAGAAACGTAACACGGTAGAAACATAATTTTTAAAAATTGGGCATTTAATTATCATCATCACCATATGTAATCTACGTCGTAAAAAAGAAACTTAATTAGACAAATCAGAAACAAAACTATTAATAACCTAAGAGGGAAAATTACTATTTGATTTTAAAGGACAAGATAACCCCTCCAAACTAACCTTTTCCCCTTACAATGTAATAATATATATGTAGTATCATTAAGAATCTGACAATGAGTGTGATCCACACATGACGATTTGAAATAACTATCTCGTTAGGTATTTCATACGTATCGCAGAAAATTTTATTACATTTTTTTAATATATACCAAGCATAGATGATGTCTTAGTCTCTATATAGTTGTTAGCGAGATTCAGGGGTTTATGTTTAACTTTCGTGACTTCTTTCACGATTCTCCATGCTCGGATTTTATTCAATTTTTAGCACACTTTGCTCACAGAACGACACAAGGTTTACTATCCTTCACTTCTCATTAGTTTTTACTTTTCCGCCTTCCTTGCTGCCATGATGAGTTCCTCTACCTCCTACGGGCAAGCCCTGCGAGGAGAATTTTAATTTATTTTCTATGAGATGGAATTTCCGCCATTACGAAACAAGATTTACAACGCAGAGAGGGTTATGGTGAGAATGTACTTTGGGAATGAAACTATCGATTTTGTAACTTTTTTGAAGGCAAGAATACTTCATTCTAGTCTTCTATTGAGGAATTACATTGTAGAAAATACACCGAGGAAGTAATTTCTCTTGGATTATGCTTTATTAATTCGAATAGTTTCTAATAATTGGAAAGATTTTTTTGAAAATAAATTTTTCTTGCGCTGCCTGCGATTTTACTAGTATAATCTAGAGCATGATCTAGATAAATTAATAGTGCATTTGTTAATTTTTTAATTGTTCAGTCCTTTTAGTATCGATTCACAATATTTCCAAATGGAAAAAACGGCAGTATTTCTAACTACCAGTCCTTTCTAAAATTAGTCTTAAAAATTACTGGCAATCCATAGAGGATATTAAAAATAGAAGTTAATTTATGATTACAGTATAAACAACTGAAATTATCATTTCGCGATTTTGACGTATTCTTCAGATTGAAAGTTGATTTTATTTCACATTTCACATTTGGTTCTCTCGGCAAGACCACTTCCGTTGGACAGCTCTATAGGTAAAACCACAATTAAACGTCCTTATTCGAAACAGCTCCGTATTAGTTCGCGGCACAGCTACTCATCCCCATCCTCACGTTCCCACATCCTTCCTCCGCCCACCCCATCCCCTCTATTTGCCTTACCCGCTCTTCCTCCATCTTCATCCCATCAATCCCCATCTCAGACATTATTTCACTTTCAGCCGCCGCTCCCCGTAACATGCTCTCTCCCTCCCACCACTTCTCTCTCTTGCTATCTCCTACGATTCCTATCTCTTTTCCTTCTCTTTCTCTTCTCCCCCGCCTCTCTCACCACCCATTCAATTTTCCAGCGCATCATTCGTCTTTTCCTAATCTCGAGCCGCCCCTCGCGCATTTTTCTCATCCACCAGCGCACTCCGCGTACTTCTTCATATCTTCCCTCACTTCCCCGTTTCAATTTGATAACATCGCATCCCCTTCCCTTCCCCTGGAGTCCGCGAGATTCTTATTTCGGTCTCCAGCAGTAGAACTTGCACCCTTTTTAGTTGCTCTTATAAGCATCGTAATATATTTATCTGACACCGAATCTTATTTCCATATCATGTACAAACCTAAAAACTTTCTGTTGTCTTCAGGTTTAAGTGACATTTTCAGAGTAATGTGTTTATTTATTTGGTCTTATACAACATAAATTTATCCAAGTTTTATTTGTGTTATCATATACTCATTAACAGTTTCTACCCTCAATGAATAATTATACTCAAGTATTGTTAATGTTGATATATTTTGATTTTTTACATAACTCTCTACGCAGTAAACTATTTCTTTCTCTACCTTCTTTCCAATATCTTTCGCATACACACTCTAGTTATTCTTAACGAGGTTTTCTTGTGGGGAAAATTTTTTTATTTGATTAAATAATACCGGGTTCTTTCTCCACAAATGCTTTGTTTCTTTCTTTCCCATATTTTGCCTTTTAATGTACCCAATTTCCTAACGTATCAACAATTCTGCTATTATTAATGTATTAACGAATGTAAATGTATATACGTATTTTTACTCATGTCTAAAACTGGGACATTTTAGTCCCAGTTTGGACCAATAAAGATGTATGCATAAGCGCCCTTCGATCCATTTAATCATTTCGCCCCAATCTTCCCTCCGAACGGGAGGCCTGCTGATTTCTCGAACGCGATCCACCCCAACCGTTGTTTTCCCAAACCTTATTTATCAACCCAGCGGTACTCAAATATTTGCGACAGTAAGAGATTCCTTGAAAGCTTTAAACTGTGTGCTTCCAACCCGTCTTACTCCTCTAGTTAAGACGTTTCACTAGCGGCGGGAGATTCCCTTTATTATGCACTTTTGTTCGTCACGCTATCCGAGGATACAAAGTGACGTTTAATGGCAATGAATTACTCGGCATCCAAAGTGTTAAAGCGTTTGTTGATTTACACGGTGAAGAGGCGGATAAGAAGTTCCATCGGCGAGGGAATATTTAGAGGCTCACGTCGGGAATAAGGCAAGGAGAATTGGTATTGAGATAAACTGAACTTGTATATAATCGGGAAGGAGATAAAAACGTACACATTGGAAACGTTCGAAATTGCTTGCTTATGCAAATGCGTTGCATACTGATGTCGGAGGTAGCTGACTAAGAGTCACGGAATATATGCTAAAGAGCGAAGGATAAAGATTTTCTTAGAATAAGAACGAGCAACAGTCTAATTATCTCTTCCTCGTAATTTTTATGCTCAGGCATACTTTCAGCCGCTTTCAAGCTCAGGCAAAAGGTTTGCCGTTTCCTTTCCGATTAGAGTCGCAACTGGAAGGTAGGTAATAAACCATTCTAGGCTAATTTTTCTTTTGATCTTCTTTATCTTGTGTAATGTATGAGGGAAATAGCGTCAATGAGATGAGGCTGCGGCAGTTTCATAATTCCTAGTTCTTACCGAAGGCAGTTTAAAAATAATACCTATAACTTCACGATTTAGGACAATGCCTTATTAAAAATAAGAATAAAATGCAGAATAACGATTCTAGTCGCGACACAGTTAGTCATTAGATAATTATCTCTGTTTCTAAAACAAAAGAGGTCAAATGCTGTTTGCACATCCCTTCATATGTTGTTTGGCGATGTAAGTACATTTTACCACATATGGATAAGGATTTCTTCAATTACCCTATTTTCATTTAATGTATTTCTCGAGTAGTCGCGCAGATAATACTACCATCGAAGATGAATATTAATTAATTCAGAAAACGAACATTTTAGGTAAATTATATTCTGAAAATGATTGGTATATATATATGCATGCATATATGCAAAATGATTTTTCAGTTCTGCACAATCAATGTTTAAAGCTAAAGTAAAGTCAATGGTTGTTTAAAGTTCTTCTGGTGGCCACTTTTTGAGCTTGATTATCCTCTGACACATTCCTATCACACTATTATTTGGTGAAATGGTTAATAATATGTTACGCGTACATTACATCTATGAAAAAGGCAATAGAATATATCAGATAATTGGATTATTTAAAGATATTCTATGTGGAGAGAATATGGTTCTAGAGATATTTTATTCTAGAATAACATTTCTTGTACCCCATTTAAAAGTTTTATGACCCAAACTATAGGAATTACTCTCGTGCCCTCCAAAAATATGGCATAGCTCCCTTAGGAGCCATTTGGCTTCCGTTGAGAAACAATGCTCTAGCCGCATCGAAACACGATTTAATTCTCAATAACGAAGCGTTAGAGCATACCTTACACAAAACTGTGAAAGCGCAGAGAAATAAAGTTTAAAAATATCGCATTGTTTCCTTCCTTAATGGCCTCCGTTTCTCCAATAGCCACGCTGATAGAGAAATTCCTCGGAGATTTCATCAATATGAACGCGCATTGTATTCAATCGATTACAAAATCAAGGCACTACGCCGTATTCTTCCTCACGAAGGACGCAGTGACATGAAACAGCCACGCAAAGGACTAAAGAGACAATCACTTCATGACCTCGTTCAATCGTGGGGTCAATAGCAGTCGCAAATCGATAAATGACCTCTAAATAGGGGTAACCCTGATTTTCAGCATAAAGACGTTTCGCATTTCCCAATCCTTGCTCAGATGAGTGGAATATCCTTAATTATATAATTCTATGGAAAATAAATTCGTAAAGACCGAGTGTTTAACAAAGACAGCATGTTCTAAAGCAGTCAAACTATGAGTATATACCGAAAATGAGTCTTTCATTTACTTTTCTCACGCTCTTGATCATGACCGAGGAAAATTTTCTGAGATATAAGTAATGCTGCGTTATGTATTCATTCTAGCCATTCTCTTTTAAATGTTACGAAGTGTTATGTATAAGGTTACTGTGCTACCCTTATGTATACGTTTTTCACATTGCATTCTAGCTAAATGAGGAGATCAATAGAAAACTTCCTCGGTTTTTATCTTGCTTATGCTTACGTGAATAATAATTGGTAGTGAAGGGGTTGAGGATCTAACCACCCCTTGGTATGTTAACTTTACGGACAGATACTGGAAGAAAGCTAGTTGGAGCAAGAAAATAAATTGTTACTGTTTCATCCCTCAAAGTCATTCGTATCTGAATCTGTTAGGGTAAACACTAAGGAAAAGAAAAACTTTGTATGTTCCACAACTTTCAACATAAAAGTTGTGGAACATACAAAGTTTTTCTTTTCCTTAGTGTTATCATGGCGTTCCACCAAGTACAGCCTCTACATATTGATTTTGTTAGGGTAAAGTTGATGTAAGTAAACTGTTAATGTGTATCTTTCATCATTTTAGATCTCAATGGTGCCAAAATTTATAGGTACTGTTTATCAGGGATTAAGGCTGGTGGTGCCCATATCTTTTAGAAGAATGCTTCTTCAATATTAGAATTTTACGAACAAAACAAACATGTTTGCAACAAAACAGAGATTCGTTTGAATTGGCAGCGAAGCAGGAAAACATCGTTAAATTTCCTATTTTGTAAAATAACGAGGGAACATTGTTTTTCAGCACCAAAATTCTGTGCATCATACCGGATCACAATTTATTCTCAACAAAATAATGCGTGGAGGATGTAGTATTTTCTTAGTGGAATTGATTTTGAAAAGAGAGAGGCATCCTGTTTACCCTGAAACCCCTAGGCTAGCACCCGCTTGGTCTAATACTATAGAAGGCATTGCAGTTTATCGAAAGGATAATAAAGATCTGTTTCACCAAAAGAAGATATAAGTAGTATTTATGTGCCTGTCATGCACCATAACGAAGATAATTTATCTCAATAATTCATACATAAACCACTTATTTTGTTTTATTTACCATTATATCTCAATAACATTTAAAAAACCCTTAAAGTTTCAAAACACTTAAAGTCCTAACATGTAATCCATTACCATATAGAATTAGTTTTGTTTTTATCATGTTGTATTAAAATCGTTCTGAGGCAATTGGAATCCAACTGCCTAAAAGGAGATTTGTGTTTATGGCCCAAATCCACTATATGAGCGCAATAAGTAAATAAAACCCCAATCAAAGAGTTCTTTAAAAGGGAAATGTTCCCGTTGTTGTGTTCGAGATGATGACTAGTCAGTCGAATCTGGACTACGTTAAAAATCCATTGCGCAAACCGCGAAGTATTTTAAATGTATGCATATTAATAAGTCATTCCCTTGGCTTAAACCAGGATATACAAATAAAACTTATCGAATGTAGCTGTTAGCTGTAGTATTAGCTATTACATTACGCTAAGCAGATTTCATATTGATCTCTTCATATCCATACAACGAAATCATCTCCGAGATCGAAGTGAAGAAATTACAATTTTTAACGGTCCTCACGAGTAAAATCATTAAATTCTTCGTCTTACATAGATACTATAGAGATAGTCTCTGCACAGAATGTGGATTCAGGGGTATTGATTAAAATATCCTCAATCCATGGATCAAATCAACTTTATGATAGCTATTATCGTGACTAAGATATCTTCGGAGTTGCATCACGGAAATCTGTTCAGTTTCCCGTGGGACAAAGAGCTATACTATTAAGTAGTAATACCCTTAAGATTGCTTTATTGGGAAATAAGGGATGAATAAAAGAAGCTGCATATTTCTGCTTAATACAGGAACTAAATTTACTGATTCGTGCAACGATTCGTTCATAGATACATTCGAAACCATCGAGGTTCTGCTGTTGAAATGTATTGCAAAAACTTACTACGAATTTAAGCAATCGTCGATTGATTATATAAAAATAACTATCGCAAATCATTCAATGAAATTAATTTTGTAAATACCCGGGAGCGATGTCAAGGTTGATCAATCACGAGTTAAGATTGTCGAACAGTTAACTTTTCCACTCCGAAATATAGGCGATGCGGTATTAAGATACACTAGGTCATGTCTGATGTGACCTGATTCATTGTCTGCAACATGTTTTCGAGGCTACTTAGTAGAAGGTGTATTCGAGGGTCATCATGTGGCCATCCAATGGCGATTGGCCACTATAAACGCCCTCCGAGAAATCTGTCACCCGTTAATGCATCAGTGTCGCTATGGTTAGTAGCATAGGCATACCCTCTGTAAGCCACGTCGTCACTTCCGCAGCTCTCATCAATCCTGGTCACACCAGTCTGACCAGCGCTCCGTTGACCTGTGACGCCTGCTTCGAAAATGGCTTCATTAGGTGCGCAAGTCGTTCCGCTGCTTCAGAAAAGCCATTTTAGATGGATGCGAGAAATATCTGCTAAGTCAGCATTAGTTGAAATCAGCTTATAAATTATCAAAACTTTTCTAAGAATTATAATGATTACTTTATTCAGGCCAAATTGAAACTGAAGTGTTCCATCTAGCTAATCGTCACCAGCTATACATTTTAATTTAATGAAGAATTTAAGAATGTGAAAGAAGTAATCCGCAACCATGATATGGTGAACTTGAGATTTTTAAGATAATAAAGAATATTTCATTATTTAGACTGTTTAATTGCTACATTTAATCTCGAGGTCAGTAAAAAACGATGAAAAATATATATTCGGAAAAATAACGAAGATTTTAATAGGACAACTGCAATCATTAATATAGACACAATTTTTAAACGCCGAAATAATATTATTTGTTTGATTGTAAATGAAATACCGCTAAGAATTGAAATCAGTATCTATTTTAGGTCCTTCTGAAATATTTCAAACATAATTGCCAATGTATCCACTCATCTTGCAGCTAACTTTAACTAACTAACTGTAACTAACTTTAGCTAAATGAATATACCTATATGTCATTTTAATCTTAGAGGTTTATTTTAAGCCATAAATATACAATGCATACGCAAACAACAATGTATTTTATCTTATCTGAAATTTACCCATCTTTCACAATCATAATTTGGATCTTAATGGCGTAATGTAAAAAAAATTAAAATTTCCTCAACATTCCCTGTTTTCTTAGTTCGTGCTTGACTGTTATAGGGATCGTATGCAGTATAAATGAGGATTTCTCATTTCGGGGGGTAACTCCAAAACTTCAAAATTAAGATAATCAAAAGGTTTTACAAGGGTAGTGTCGGTTTGATAGCAAAAACGAATTAAGCATCACTTTTGGTTGCTAAAATATTTAGGAATAAGATTAGAAGAACCGAATCATTAAACAGGCTCGAAATTCCTGCAGCACAAATATTTCATAACGGCCAATTTTCATTGGAGCTTGGCTGCTATATTCCTCTTCTTAAATGATTTATAATTTAATGATATCTTCTAAATAAACAAATTGCATTACTGTGTAGTTTGATTATTTCATTGTTGCTAAATAACATCTCATCATCAATTGGATGGGCACTATCATAAAAATTTGCCAGTAGAAGCTCCTGGCTTTAGGATCCATAATACCTTTCATTGGCAAAAATTATAGGAACAAAGAAAGCGATGGAAATGTTGGAATTATCTACTCGATAAAAGATATTTAAAATTAAAAGTTTCACTAAATGAAATAAAAAGTTGACAATGCAGAAAACTTAGAGAAAGGAGAATGTATATTTGAAAACACTATACTGCATCAATGTTGACGCCTCACGTTATTAGTTGGTGTTGCATGAAATGACGCAACCTTTCTTCCATAAACCAATATTCAGTCATTGCTCAATTACTTCTCCCTCATCGATTCACTGCAATTCAGAGAGAAAATAACGTCTTGTAATCATTGCGAAATTCCCTTGGCTATACACGCAGCTCCGGATCCATCGCAAAACTAAACGGAAAATTGAAGTTGGAATTGAGCCAGGAGATGATTCCCTATCACCGAGTCCTTGGTTTGACTCGTGACGATATCTGGCTTCGCAGAGAGCGCAGGTGGTATCTCTCCGTTTTAATACATGTCTGCAAATCCACCCATCGGCGCCCTGCAGTCTATGGAGTCCGTCAAAGCGCGGAGATGTCGCAATTCCAGCCAGCAAACACACACCTGGCGATTCTAGAAACGTATTTCCCTTCCCTTTTTCCCTCTCGTCATTATCCGCGGAATTACTGTCCCACGTGACCTGCACGTGCTTTGTCGCAAGATGAGGAGGAGATCTGCGAAACAGATCCAAGGGGGAAAATGCTCATAGTTCTTCGCAATCACGTAGCGAACCGATCTTTCCCTTTGGAAAGAGAACGGCGGATGGAAGACAGTGGGAGGATGGAGAAGGTTGCCGGGCAGGAAGAATGGTTGACAACCTCCATACCTCACCTCATCCAGAAAAGGTTCGCGTCCGCGCCGGAGATGGTAATTGCGTTTAAAAAGGCGGGGAATATGGGAGTTGGAAGGGATAAAAAGAGCTGCATTTCCAATTTCCCTCCGCAATCGCCACCTGCTCTTCCCTCGCAGCTTCTCGATTTTTCATTCAATTCGCCTCGGTGCCTCCGCCCTTCTGAAGATCCCTCCTCACGACAGAGAGCATGAAAATTTATAAGTGGAGATTTAGAAGCTTATCACTCGATTCGGAGCGACGCGCCTGCATTTTTTCCACCCCCCGTTTCTTAATCGACGGCGCTGGAGATCGCGTCGAACGTAGGCATCATATTTGACGATCGACCGTCCCGAGGTTTTTATTCTTTTACGACCGCGACTCCGAGCGTGGACAGAAAAGTGAGCAGTTTGGAGGGAGGGGGTCTTTATTTTTTGATCCTGGTCGGTTGCGATAGAAGCTTTTTCATCAAGCGGAGGAGGATGCCATGCATAGAGGGAGTATGATGAAGTGTGGAGGAAAAAATTCATGCGCCGCTATTCATGAGGGTATAAACAGCGGGATGAGAAGCCGGGAATGCGGCGGCGTCGCGCAAATGACACGGTGGTGGACATATTTTTTGTCGGGAATATAGGGTAATACCGGATTGACTGGTTGTTGATTTGGGCTAACGTTTATTTTTATCTCGTAAGAGGGATATTTGGGCGACAAATCCTTCGACATGAGCCGATGAAAGGAACTTACGTCATAAACATCAACATAAACTTAGACGAAACTTGATTTTCGTGAAAAGGTATATTGAAATAGGGAGAAGCGTAATGGCTGCTAAAAAGCGAGTTTTGCGACAGGGAGAGAGATTTTGGGACAGGGAGATCGATGAACGAGATTTTACAAAAAAAAGTTCATCCGGTAGTTCTCGTTTATTAACTGCACTATATCATGTTTGGAAAACTGCTATGAAAGACTCACTAAAGGTTTTTGAATCCAATCCTCTTCGGCTCAAAATATTTATCATACTGATACTTTACTAAATATACAGAAAGAATCCTCAGGATTACTTAAAGCGGAATCATATCTTTGGACATTTCTCGGGATTTAACATTCAAAAGAAATATCTGTATATTAAAAACTTTTTCAAGCGATATATACAAGGATGCTTCAATATAAAAATACAATAATTGGTGATAGTCATAAATATTAGCATTAAAAATTGAATATCTGCGTGTAAATGTACACAGGCGAAAAATGTTTCAACAATTCGTGGTTTTTAAGAAGGAGAAATAAGAGCAATTAAGTCGAATGAACAAGTAAATAATCAAATTTCTCGTTTTGAAAGCATGAAATGGATGTTAAAAAAATGAAATAGAAATTCGTTGCAAGGAATCATTTATATGGAGACATCTTTATGGAAGTTGCAACCATTTCATAAAATTTGGAGCTCGCAACCCCCATTTGGGTCCTTCCAAACCTAAACGAGCAGTTGATAAAAATAAAATTATTCTTAATTCTCGATATATAGGTCAAAGATACCTTGTAGAAGAAGGCCAACCCCAACAAGATCAAATATACTCCAACATTTCACGAATAATTTTAAGTGAGAAGTGTGGAATGCGCGTGTGAGGGATGTGTGAGTGTGATGTGTGAACTGGTGCATGTGTTATATGTGTTCCTTAATTGTCATTCGCCCAAGTATAAACTCATCTGTATATCCGTTTAACTACCTATGTACATGTCGAACTTTGCTGTTTTTATTTGTGTATTTATATATCTTTTTCTTTTTATTGATATATTAATGTATATTCTTACCCATGTATATATTTATGATAGTATATATTTATCTACTTGTATAAATTGTATATATGCACTTGGCAAGTAGAAAGAGAACTGGGCCAGGGGAAGAGGGGGCCACTTGGCTTCATCTGGCCCAGCAAAAATAAAAACAAGCCAAGTCAGAAATATCTATCAAGAAACCTAAAATGATTAAATGTGACATTTAACAGCTATTAGGCCCTAGAACATTTTACGATTTATCAACTACGATTTTAGAAGGTAATATTATTAAAAAAACTCATTGAAAATTGAAGCTGAGCAAACTACTTTTTAATGCTGGATTATTGCGGTAATTACCTTTTTAAACAAATTTAGGCCCGTGGTATCATACAGAAAGTGAATCAGAGCTTGAGCGTCCACCGATCGGCTAATTTAGAAGTAGAAAAGTTATAAATGGAGGTCCTAACTACCAATTTATCACCGATCATTCAATGAGCAATGTATCCAAGAATTGCCGCATTTTTCACGTGATCTACAAGATTTAGTGCGAGGCGTAAAAACCGAGGGTAGAAGGGACATCAAAGTATAAAATAAAAGGTTGCGTTTGGCAAAATTTATAACGAAATCTTATCGCGTTAGAAAATATGAGAGGTCTCAACGCTCCAATATCGCAGGAAGCTACACCACTTCTTTCGTCTGAGCTATATATAACCAAGTTTTATATATTTCTCTCGTAAAAAGTGATGGGGTAACTTTGAAACAGCCAAGTACAACTCTCGCTTCGATTTTCTTCTTTTATCGCCTCCTTTCTCCTTCACTTCCCCTTTAACAAGCACTATTACACCATTCCCTTCCGTCCTTTCCCTTCTCTTTTATTCGCCCTCGCTGCACTTATCTCCGCTGCCTCTCTTCCATAGCTGCGTATGTAGATGAGGTTCTCAGTTGGACTGTTGTCAGATCTCGCCAAAAGAAAGGTTAGTGGGAGCATTAAAGAATAGGACTTGACCTTGTTAATGCCTTAGTGGGAGATGTAACGATTTAAGGCGATCGTAGCAAAAACCCTTCAACAACCATGTCCCTGCTATGCTGGGAATCGAGAAATACTTTTACAGATTCAAGATGCTTTAGTTTAGAACATCTCAATGTCGAGCTTCACGGCTTTTTGTCACTTCTAATGTCGAGCATTGTAAACCTTTCTTTCAACCTTATCTCTGGTCGTCGGATGCTTTATAAATTAGTCTTAGGGCTTAGTAAGGATATAAAGGCCCTCCAATAAAATAAAAGGAATTCATAGGTGTTCTTTTGTTTTCTCTTTTCTATTTTTTTCTTTCGTTTCGGCAAGCGCCCAAGACTTGAAAAAAATCCTTAATTGATTCTGCAATACGAGGATCATGAAAGAGACGAATTTACTATGAAAATCTGTACTTATACAGCTATTCGCCAATAAATTTGTAACTCTAATGAAACAAAACGAACAGATTATATAACAGAATGGTTTCCACAGAAGCTTGAAAGAGAATTCTTTTATCACTTCCAGGTATTGCTGTCAGGTGTAGAGTAATTACGAGGGAAACGAAACAGAAACGAAAGTTCTGTTTGTAAGCTACATATAAAGAGAGTAAGCACTAATATAAACGATAAAATGAAAAGTGATGGATGCGAAAATGGAAGTAAATTGGAATTCCAAATAACATTCAATGGTTTTATTTGTACTTTTCCACAAAGGTTCCACAAAAACACCTTTGTGGAAAAGTACAAATAAAACCATTGTATGTTTTTTGAAGATGGAGTTCCACTAAATATCGCTTACATATATTAATTTTAATTTGAAATTCTAACGAATATCCGGGCACTAGCATTACGAGAAGATCCATACACAGAAGAACTTGAGGAATCAAAATAAAATTATTTGTGAGAGAGAATGCGGGATATTTCCTTTGATACCTGTCGATGTGCGATGGGAAAATTCTGCTATGTGATTCAACCATGGAATTGATGGTATTGATCAATATTTTTCCAAACCTTATGTCGCAGGAGTGCCTCGTGTTTAGGAAGAGAACACAATCAGTCAACCCATGTGATGCGTTTGGCATGAATTCAAAAAATGAAAAATAATATGAAAGACAATGAATGCTGTCAATTTAAACATGTCTCAATGTAAATGAAGAGCGGATTCAATTTCATTATTATTATTATCATCATATCTATAAACTAAGTTTAATTAATTACATCATCAGGAGCCATGAGAAGTGATATGGCTTTTAAGATAATAACATACCAAGAAGATTCATTCGATAAAGACTAAATTAGTCCAATATTTTAAATTGGTAAGGAATTTTTTACAACTTAAACTGTGATAATTTAACATAAAAGGCTATTCTCTTGAAAGAAGAGGATTATACTTCATGATATTTTGTATTACACGATATTAAAAGTATTTTTAAAAGTCAGTACACAAGTATGGCCATGTCACCATTGTATTAATTCATCACTTTGTCGGAAAAAACTAAATATCTTCATTAGTGTAATGACGAACTTCACCAATGGTATCCAAGTTATAAATCAACATATTTAAGCCCACCCATTCCATCACCTGAATATTGCTTGAAACGAATGAATAGTATAAAGTACTAGGTTTAATAAAAATACTTTTAGATCGTTTTTCTCATAATTTTTCTATTTTAAGGCAGGAGGGTTCTATTTCTCCTGAGAATATAAGAAATAAATACAATTTCTCTTAATTTAAACCGACGAAAATGAAATTAAATCACCCATTCAAACAACTTCGGCATAAACACAGTAGTAGTAACTTTGAAAGTGTTTCGACTGCTATACTCATTTCGCACTTGACCCGCTCGATGCTTGAATCCAATCTTGAGGGCTCACCGACGGTAATCGTGTTACTCACATGGCTATTAGGAGAGCCGCCTAAACATTTTAGATTGAAATGTTCCAATATTTCTGTAATAATACACTCAGCATAAATGAGACAATACTACGTTACGCCCAAATGTATGAAACATCCTGGATTTCAGGTATATGCATACATCGGATTAGAAAATTGGAGCATTGTATTTTTTTTAGCATTGAGTGGAGATCTGAAGCCTACTCCCACGAATGAGTTCTCTCAATCTCACATTTCCCTGTTACGGTTAACCTCTAAAAAAGTTTGGCCTCTCTTTTGACTAAATTTCGATTGAAATCTTACACCTTCCCACGAGGTTGGCATCGGCTCTCGCACGAAATGAGTGTAAAGGACGGATAGTTGGCCTCAGTTGGTTTTCCTGGCCCCACCGCCTGTCCTTATTGCGGTTGGCGGAGACTTCTTGATGGATGGTTGTTTGTGACTGCGGAATAAAACCGCGGTGGGGCAAGAACAAAAAATAAGCAGCTGATAAAAAAATGTCGATTTTCACACGAAGAATACGGATAGTGATTTACTAAGCGCTTTGGATCGAGGAATTATTTTTTGATTAGATATTTTATAACAGTTCAGCTCAAAACTGGGATAACTTAAAATCCATTTGTATGGCGTTCAACCGCGAAAAAAAACAATAATTTATAGGACTTTGTTTATACTAGGTTTATATATTGGTATTTATTGGGTTATATATACATTTATAGAAATAGGACATATATATTGGATTCCTTCTTTAGGATGCCGAAATAAAAAATTTGAGAAAAACGTGAATATATACAGAAGGAACAAATGACAGTTGTGAATTCTACGCCATTATAGATTTGATATTGATAAACTCAGATGTAATTTTATTTTTATTGTTGTCATTAATTTAATGCCGTTCAATTTCAAAAGAATTGTAATATATATTTTCAAATCACTAAGCAGATATGGCATTGAAGCTTGGAGGAACAGTTTAAATGATAATATCTGCATATCAAAAGAAAGTGGTTCAGAGGATCAGTTGCGTTGCTGTAGTTATCTTTATTGTGATCTAATGCAGTGTATAACAATGTATTCTGACCGTATGTTTACTTTAATTCATTTTTAAACACTATTAGGTTGTAACAAACCTTAAAAACGTTTAACCAAATGATAGCATTACGGAAAAATATTGTGTAATCCTTAACACTGTGGATGAGTATGAATTATCTAATCGAAGTTTTGAATAGAAACTGAAGGAAGTACACTATCGTGTTCGATAGCACTGCTTCAAATAAGCGTTAATATGACTAGCAACTGTGCTAATGTAGCTTCATGAATGTAGCAAGCTGTTCAATTTTCTGTATTTTTCATTTGCTATGTACAAAAGAGCCTGGGCTGAAGGAGATTTCTTTATTAACTTTATTTTAGTATTTTAAAAATATGTACAGCTACGTAAAAGCATTATATGTACATACAAATCTGTCCTGACCTAAAATAATGGGATAAATCAGATCAGACATGATCAGAGTGTTGCTTGTTTAAATCCATAGAAATACGGAGCAGAAGTCACTTTTAGAGGAAGTCCGAATTCAATAAATTTCTGTTCCTATCGATTCAATTGCAATGCTTTCACGCATTTTATGGAATGGGTGTATTTTGCGAGGGAAATATTCGTAGAGTTGATGAATATTCTGGTAATATTAAGCAGTGTTTTGGGAAAATATTCCGTAGTGGTTTAATTGAGTACAGAATTTTCTAGTAACTTATAAATAAATTCGAATAAAACATTAAATGATTTGAAAAATGTAACAAGGAAAATATCACTACAGGGAATAAATCTAATGTTGAAAGCGCAGCAATATCGCGCACAGAGAAACATTTCACTATAAATTAATGAATTTGGTATCTCCAAAAGCACACTATATTTGAGTACCATTCACACCATACAATAGTAACGTTGTTTCACAATTGCATGAGTAGCAGAACGCAGAGTTTTATTGCAGACTGACCTTCAAAATATTCGATAAAGAAGAATTTGAAGTATTTACTGAATGCATGATATAAGTAATCTCAGATCATCAAATTCCTTATCCTTTGAATTTTTATATCAGGGCTATGTATTGGAATACTGTAATCAAGGTAAGGTAAACAGCAGCGCCTACCAATAGTGCAGTAATTGAACCGCACTCGGGCACGTACTACAGAATTTCCCTCCATGCAAAGCGATCCTTAATAATCAGGTTTTATAAAAACTTCTTGCATCCTCCGCCAAGGGAGCTAAGTGCGGCTCTGTTAAGGTATGGATTAACAGTAAGAATAGATGAAAAATTTTTACCAAAGAAGCTATTGCAGACTTCTAAATTAACATAACGACATTACTAAAACTAATAATTTTCTCTAGTTTTTCCTGAACCCTGAAGCCAGATATTTCCAATAGTTCCTCATATGCTAACCAATAAACTACCACGCCTGGTAGTCGAAGAAGACCTCCGGTTGATTCACAGCTAAGTCGATGTTTTTCACTTCTGTATATCCCTCTGTGTATGCCTATGCGTAGAGAGAAATAAGCTCTATCGTTATCCCCGTGAAATAAAAGGGTTTCTGATTCCTTAAAAATAATTCTTTATAGAATGCGCGGAAAAGCGAAATTTTAATGATGATAGCCGAAAATCTCTTATGATCACAAAGTATACATTGTAACATATCTTTGCATTGTTCAAAATCTGAGTGTACAAATATTAAACGATACAGAATCAGGAGTAACTTTGTGGTAATTATTAACATTCAAAAAGAGGATAAAATTTTACTAGACCACAGAAACAAGGACATGACGATGATTTCGTTTTCTTCTTGTATATGTGGTCTGGTAAAAGTTTATCCTCATGGACTTTTTGTGCATATATTGATACGATACATATGTTGTACGACTTTATATTTCGGGAAAAATTGTGACCAATTAGTTCTGTCTTACATTTAACCCATTAATAATAGGAAAAATAGGTAAAAAATAAAATCAAATTAAGTTAAAATTTCAGTAAAAAACATAATAAAAATATTAACACACAGCAAAAAAGGGACACACAACATAAGCAGTAATGTGCGCTATATAGGAATATTCGGAGAATAAATAAATGTTCATTGTGCCGTAGGAATGACTAGTGAAACACCATTATCTACGTGGAACGCTATACAGCACTGCTTTTCTTCAAAAGAGGTTACTCGTTCGTTTGGTCTGTGGCAGAGAGACAAAGAGAGGGGAGAGATCGGGTTTTGCGGAGATCGGATTGAAGATGGGAGGACAGCCTTTTTTTGTAACTGGCCTCACCAATCAATCGGGTGACAACGCCGTGGGAATTGGGAAGTAAAAAAATGACTCTCTATAAATGGAAACCCAAGGCACTGATACGGCAAAACCGACACTAGCAGCTGAAAGAGGAGGAGGGAGAAAATATGAAAAACGAAAGGAGAAATATAACTTTTCAGAGGAAATTTCTTTTCAGCGAGTCATTGCGAGCGAAGGGATTTCGTAAGGGAAAGTATTGCGCATTCAGACAGGCATTTTATTCCGCTTTCATTTAGCGTGTGACTGGATCAATATCCTATTCATACGCTTAGCTCTCCGTCATACATATCTTGATGATTTGATGGAATATACCGCAAGGTCAACCAATTCACGAGATTGCGTTCTATTCTGCTGGATTTCCACAACGTCCTTTTTCGGATATGACTTTCTCTAATCATAAATATTCAGAGAAATTTTGACAAATGAGAATTTTGATGCGATGGAATAGATGCCGAAGAAACATTTTATTTTAAAGAGAAATCAATAAACTGATACACCGATCTCTTCGAAATTTGTTTATTTAGAATAAAGGAGTCCGATTCAGACACCTCCTAAAATAGCTTATGTCATCGGGTTTTGTTAGAGAATGTGACAAAAAGTATATTTTAACATCAATTCATCACTGGATAACTAATGTGTCATTCACATTTTCAAGCGGTGTACGTCCCAGTGTCTTCAGCATTCATATTTTGGCAGCACAAAAAAAATTATATTTCAATAAATCTTGAAAGAAAAGAACTCCCATACAAGAGACGTCTTTTAATATGTATTAAATGCTCAAAATTATTTAATACTACATTTAAAATTAAATGATATCAAAATTACAATAGGGACTATAAATTACCGTACTTATCATCTCTATATTTTTTTCACAGCAACAGAAACATTTAAGCTGTATCGTTTTGACAAGTCACACATGATTATCCTTAGAAAGATATTTCTCACATTCGATAATCAGTTGACCTTATATTCCTAATAATTCCCATAATCTCTGATTTTTTGTTAGGATTTCCTGTTTATATATTATCAAAATTGAACTTCTGTTTATAAAGAAGTAGTACTTAGAAGTAGTTGACATGTTTATAGATTACAATATTTGAGGTATAATTTATGGTTTTGAATCAATAAATAGCTGTTTCTGGAACAATATGACGATATCACATAGTATTTATAGTTTCGCTACTTTATACAAGTGAATATATTAACAGTTGCAGAAATAATATTGTGTGTCTACTCGAATGTACCAAACTCTTCAGTGCACGTAAGAGATTCTTATTCTTTCTCAACTATGTTAACATCCATTTTTCTGTAAAAATTCATTCCCTTAAAATTTCTAGAGATTTATTTCCCACATAAATTAACAGTTCCGGTGCGGCAATACTGTAATGAAAGTTGAACACAGTATTTATGTATAGTTAAAAAATAATTTTAGGGGGCTTTCAAAACCAAGCCAATCAAAAACTGAAATGAACACGGACGAAAATGAAAGTCGGAAACTATCTTAAGAGCAAGTGAGTGGAGAAGGACGGACGGTGAGTTAAGAAGAAATAAAGAGTGGCTTGGAGAGAGAGGGCAAAAAAGGGAATAGGGGGCGGAGACAAAAAAGGACGCTTTAAAAATCGATTTGTTGCCCAGTTAGATGAACCATCGACTCGCTCGCCTCCCGACAGTGATACATTGGCGCCGATGTGTCTCTTCTATCCCAACCTCCTCTTCTTTCACCTCTTCTTCCCCCCTTTTTCTTTCCTCCCCATTTTACTCGGCTATTCCATACCATTAATTTTCCACCGTTCCCTTTCCTCCGATTTCAATCTCCAATTGTTACTTTTTCTAAATCAACTCCTCCAATGATCCCTCATTCTCACCACTACACTATTTTTTCCTATAATCCTGTGAAGGTACTAAAATTTATTTCCCTATCTTCTGCCTCTCTGTTCTAGTACTTAACAGTATCGTATCGATCACAAGCCATTTCTACTACGTGTGATCCATTTACTTTTCTGTTTCTTAATATACAGTACAGAGAGAAAATGAAAAACTAGTTTTGTTTTAATTTTGAACATTTATTCTCCTAACTTTACTCGTTCCATTTATTCTATTCGTCTAATAACCTTGGGGAATGTTTTGTCCAATTATACCGCTGGAAGACTCAACTTTTATTTTTCATTCTTACGATTTGATTTTCAAGAGCATAATATGTTTCAGGCTGCCTTTTTAAGTAAACTGGTATTGGATCATAGACGTATTTTATTTTCCTACGGGATTACACATCCGTATGGGGAAGATAAAAAGTTGAAAATGTAGGAAACTTATAGAAAAGAGAATGCATGTTTGAAATCACTACATTGTCTCGCTGTTGACGCCAAGCGTAATTAGTTGGTGTGACAAAGTACAGTAGAAATTGTCTTTCGTTTGTTACCTCGGTTATTTTCCCACGTAACAAAAAAGAAATATTGTTTTTGTTATTTTCCTTCCTTTCATATGCCGGTAAAACGGGATCCCCTCGTTCGACCGACGCTCACGTTACCGACATTTTTTATCGACGACGCATTTCGAGAGCTTCGTCAAAGCGAGGAGTCCGATATATATGATATATTAATGAACGTTGAATGTTAATAATGAAAAAAGATATTAATTTGCCTTTCCTGGAATTTATTTTAACCTTTCACAAAATAATTATTCACTCTAATTTTAAAAGTTCTCGTGACATTTAATTTCATATTAATGAAAAAATAATATATTAAAGAGATTCAAGTGATTAAAGAGTGATAAGTGATCTGAGAAATTTATGTTTAAATCATTAGAACTGTTCTTTATTCTCAACAGAGGAGAGTTTAGCGATAGATAATACAATAGTCTTCTACATACTGAAAAGAATAGGACAACTCTCAGCTATCCTGTACTCAACTAATTTTAAGAAGAAAATTAAAATTTATAGCTCTAATTTATTTAAGCTGTCAATTTGCTTAAGCTTTCTAACTCCCTGTTGTCGACAGAAGCAGGAAATAAGGGACATTCGGAAAAACTTGGTAGTCTTGTGTAGCGTCTTCCTTTTAAGGCAAACCTTTGAAATTTATTTCATTCGATCTATTTCTTCATCGTCTCCTCCTTCTTTTGATAACTTCTCTGCTACATTTTCTATTCCCCGATATTTATGCATCCACCTGTTCAAGGGCGTTGTCTCAATCTCCTTCCAACATATACCTCGGCACTGCGGGACTTCCAACCTCTAATGGAATACGATTGTAAATTATAAAAAAGGCGCGCGCACACTCCCTCATTAACAAGTGGTCCACGGAGAGGAGAGAATGATGCAGGATGTGAAGGAGAGACCGGAGAGGAGAGAGATGGACTCCCTGCAGGAGAGTTGAAGGGCACATAGACACGCATGTTCAGTGACCACTCCCAGGTGAGACGGGTGCAAAAAACGCAGAGAAGGATAAGACCGAGTCCGGAAGTTGCGATTGAGAAAGCGTATCCGGTACCTTATTAGCTCGAATGGCATCTCAACGCGGTCAGCGACGACAGTAAGCCCTTTTTTCGAAAAGTATGTTTTATGAGCTGCACTTGCAAATGCGTGACGGGATGAGTAGGGATGAAGTACTTTGTGATTAGTTTAGTTACTGTCTTCCCAGCTTGCGTAGCGATTATCAAAATCTGATTTTGTTGATGTAGTACGAGAGAGGTTTCTCTGTTACAAAGAAAGATAGATGTAATTCAATAATTAACTTTAAAATCATATGAAAGATTTTTCTATTACGTGAATCCATTATGAAATTATTTTTCCTATCCAACCGAAGTAGAAAATAAGTGAATTTCAATTCATAATTTTCAAAATTTCCACTTTACTATTTCAAATGCAAATAACTATATAGCATAGCATATATTTTTTTAAGAAGAGTTAAAAATATTTATGGTTCAGTGGATTTAACGAAATGTGACTAAAACATTTGCTTCTGTTAACTTCTTATGAAACGATTAGCAATTTATCACGAGTTATAATGAATTAATAAGAAAATTTCAGTTATTAACTGAATTAACAGTTCAATGGTCTTTCAAATATACACAATCGGGATATTATGGAAAATGAAAATATACCCCCATTGTCCGTAAAATGTAACGATCTTTTCAAATTTTCCAAATCAGTAATAACATGCTTTCGAAAATTACGATACTTTTAATCAATTCCACTGATCAAGTCCATAAATGAATCAAAAACAAATACAACTAACGCGAAGACGGAATTAGGGAAATTTACTCAATTCAAAAACGGTTTAAAAGGTTAAAAGCAAAATTACAAAAATTCCTTTCAAAACGTCCGTAAAATATAGACTCTGTTGAGCACTTTGAAATACATCGAAGTTAATTAAAAGCTTATTAATTGAAATACTTTATAGAAAAGGTTACCTTGAAAACCTTGCAGCTCGAAACATGTTTTTTATTAAAAGCACCGTTATTTTCAGTAAAATCAAATTATTAATCAGAATCCGTTCCGTTTCCCATTCATCTTTAATTGAGAGTTCATTAATACAATTTACAGAGCTGTTCATTATTCATGGGAGCAGGGTTGAATATTTTTCATAATTGCTTTAATTAAAAGTGGAAAGTTTTCACCGTTCCAATCTACCGTAAAGGGCTCATCGTAATTAGGTAGAAAAAGTGGACACGCGACTGAAAAACAAAAACTGAATATGCATTTAGGAAGCTGTAAGCGTTTGTAAAATTAAGGACGGGTGCACACAGCGTGTCTTGGTTACAAGATTACTTTAAATCCGTCAACAAGTTTTATCGTTAACATACAATTGTTAACAGCAATAGGTTACGAAGGATAGGATAAGTAATGTGGTGCCCTTTTATTATAATATGACTTAATGACATTAAGAAATAATGTATAACAACGTACATGAATCCGACCCGAAAATTGAAGATCTACGGATTGACTTTCAAGTATTTGCAGTAGGTGCATGCACCGTTCAGTGCAGTGCTTTAATTGGATACTTTCACATGTACTAGAAGCTTCCAATAAGTTTTCGGAACTAGAATCGTCCGCTAGGTGCAGTTGTGCACATTCTGTTTGAGTCAGTACGTCAAGCAGCTTCATGGTAAGTGGATACGCTCGTTGTTGTCAAACTGTTTTTCATTTTTGTGTCTACCCATGTTCGCGATATCGCGAAGTCATATTTCACGAAAAATGGATTCGTTGAAGCGATTAGTTCTAACAACTGTTCCCCTGATTTTTTTCGCAACATCTCATCAGCCCCTGTAAAAGAGTGGATGCATAAAATATCTCTCGAGAAAGAGTTATCCCAGGATTAACGCTTATTTTCGACGATGAATCACTGTGCACCTAGTAAATTCACCAAAGCAAACCTATTTCATCATTGTTACGCGATCAATCATGCGGTAATCACGGCTAAACAGTTGTTATTTACTTAATTAACGGAATCCGAAAACGGTAAATTGCCTCTCAATGTATATAACGACAGATACCGTAAGTAGTGTTAGTAGTTTATAGTACGTATTCGAAGTTCATATCGTCAGAGTAAATCTCGTAGTCAAATATTCTCCAAGTTGGAACATTTTGGATCTGAATAGGGAGTAGCAGTTTCACTTTGTATCAATACACTCCTGGTGATGGATAAATGGGGCCATACCCTTTTTTTTCTCACATTTAGTTGGCAGCGATTTACAATAATTGTCAACAGATTGGTATAGGTGGAAAAATGAAGCGATTGGATGCGATTGTTTTTCATGAATATTTGCGCACATTCATCCGACACAATCGCCCGAATTCGGGCGAACGCGAACAATAACGAGAGCGTTTATTGCACGGATCGCATTGTTTTGCGCATCACGTGGATTCCTTAAAAATTATGCATAATTTAAAGGACGTTTTGATAACGAAATATTTTACGCGAACAGCCACTCGGCGAGAATTAGGCGTCAAATGAAATATTCAGAGATTCGTTTCGGAGGAATTGGCAAATAACGCGATTATATAACCTCAGCACGGAAAGGTAATTAAAATTGGCGGAAGTAGAGGGATGATAAAAAAATCTTGCTCACCCAAGGGTGAGAAGGGAGAGTATTTTTCCGGCGTGGGATTTAATTACGTTGCTTTCGGTTTTATTGCTGTGACAGAGAGAGAAATTGGTCATGTGCTGTGGAGGAGGCAAAGGGAATGGGATGCGCAGGATAGAAATAGTGATTCACGTAGGAGAGAAAAAGAAAGGGTAGAAGATGGAGGTGAGAGATAGGGATGACAGAGGTTTGAATTCTGCCAGGGAATATTGCAAACAGGAACAACCTGCGAAGACTTAAATTGATTTTAGAGCAGGGGTGTCCAACCTTTTGGTGCCGTAGGGCCGCATTACAAATTTTCTCAGGAGCGCGGGCAAGCAAGAACCCCTTGATTTAGGCAACACTTGTATTACCGATACTAAAGGGGAAAAAACTTTGAGAATTCTTCTACAACTTGTCAATTAATTTATCGATGTGATTTATTAAACATTGTGTGATTAATATTTTTCTTAATATTAAAATCTGCAGGAACCAGGCTGAATTAGACGCTTGGTGCCCTTTTAAAAAGATGCACTTCCTATAAAGAGGATCACTGGCTAGAAGCTACAAAGCAACTGATGATGATTTTTAATTTACAGTCTGTGATACCTGGTATAGCAGGGCAGTTAACTTAATCCACAAGATGACTTAAACTCTGTGACAGGCAATACAAAATGACTAGGCGGATTGTGCCAAGTTGTTGCCGGTTCAGGGTGCAGTCTATTAAATTAATAATTAGTAGAAATAGCCTTCCCTTTCGGTTCTGTAATATGTATCGAGGGATAGTTGGGGATTTATACAAAGAACTGCAAACAACACGAAAGTCTCAGAGAGAGTGAAATTTAGAGAGAGGATGAAAACCTCTTGAGACTTGCTAATAGGTGTTAAAGATTATTGCCTCCCAGGGAGTAAAAAAAAATTCATTATAGAAAATTCAACCCCATACTTGGTCAAATAACCCGAAAAATGCTACTAAATGCCAAGTGCCTGAGTACTACTTACCCTTGGATTCCCTACGTATAATTTTGCAACGTTCGTTTTCGTATTTTCCTGTTACGCGACGAATTCTGGGCAGCACGAATGGGCTTTGAAGACCGCGGTTTGGACACGTCTGTTTTAGAGAGTTTACGTAGCTCATCGACGTCTAACGTAACCGGTTGATAATGAGGGACATGGGGGTGTGCTGAAGTTGAAAATTGTATATTTCAATGCTTTAATACGCAAAATTTCATTTTCTAAAAGCTTGGCCTTTTAGTTGAAAACAATTCGATTTTTCCATCGCTGATCTTAATTTCCTCAGTGGTTCTTACACCTATTAAACCCTGAATGTCCTCTAAGAACATCTGCCTTGATCTTTCTCTTTCTATCTTGCCAAGATTGTAACCTTTACTCTATCCCTTATAGAAATATTATGCCTGAGAACATGTCTAAAAAAATGTGTTTTTCTTTTCTCCATAGCCTCCATTAAGTTCCTTTCTTCCTTGACCTCCATCAAAACCACTACGTTGTTCTTCCTTTCAACTCAACTTGTTATCCGTCTCCAAAGCCACATTTCCATAGCTTCCAGCCGAGTCTTCTCCAACTTTCCCATTATTCAAGATTCACTTCCATGCAATATTACGCTCAAAATAATTTTTTTCACGAAGGATTTTCTTATTTCCAAATTCATGTGTTTATTTATGAAAACATCCTTTTTTCAAATTCTTTCTTAGACTTAACTTTCCTTACTTTTACTCACGATAAACATCTATTTTTGCTGGTAATTATGCTCCCAAGATAAGAGAACTCATTTATTTGGCCTATTCTTGCATTACTCACACCCTTTCTTTCTTCTTATTCTTATTTTTAGACATTATAACCTTTTGAAACTGCCGTACCCTTTGTTTCATTCCGATTTATTTTAAAAATTATTTTTCCTAAAATAACGATGCTTAAAAAACATTCTCAGGGTCTTTGATATTAGCAGTATTTTTTTGCGTTGCTTATAAGTGCAGTTTTAATGAAAATATTATTTTACTTATAGGTCTTAAGTATAACAAAATCCGTGTTTAATGAGTGTATCATAAAGTGGATTATAATTCAGCTGTTCGTTGATTACATTTCGTGTAAATAAATCACTGATGCAGATATAATAAGAGCGGGTCTAAATTTACGGTAATCGTAATCTTTCTTTATATTTATTGCACCAAATTTGTTATCTAAGCTAGATCTGGCTCACCGATATGCTCGAATGGCTCGAATTTACGGATCAAGATTATACGGTGAAAGTTATTTATGTAAGTTAAATGATTTTCCGCGGGATATTAGCTTAATTTAAATATCATTATATATTTACGAATTTTATGAATTTTAATTTTTTCAAGAATAACCCATTTAGATATATATCAACGAAACAATAACAATATTCCTTATCAATGTAGTCATACAATTTTTCCGATTTTAATTCATAGAGAGAGACTAAGTCTGGTACGTATCCAAGATCTAAAATTTAGGAAGAGTTCGCGCCTCTTTCCGTAATGCAAAAGAGATTTGTGTGCAAACTGTGTAAAGAGAACTGCATCCTCATCTTCTATTCCATATTTTCGGACTGACAAGCAATCCCCGGGCCAAAGAGTTTTCATGAAAGTTAGGATTTTCGTTGTAGGACGAATAAATATAAAGGTTAAAGCATGTCTCAATGACCCTTTTGATTTTGATTTAACACAAAAATAATGAAAAGGATAAAATACAAAATTCGTCGTCCACGCCAAGAGAGGAAGAATTCATTTTACTGCGGAAACAAACGAGATAATTTTATTTTTTGCCATAAAAACTCTTCATAACTGTACGTAGATAACAAATGTTTGCAATGATAACATATCTGTCTGGATTTGATTTTATAACCCTTAATTTCACGAAACGCGAAACAAAACGGTAAATTCATTGTGAGGAGTAGAAGCACCATCCTATGCATGAACGGGAGATGATAGATTAAGGGTAAAAAAGTAACGAGGTGGCGAAAAAAATATTTACGCCGGGTCGATGATTGGAAAATAAAAATGCCCGGCGATGGGTAATTGTTTGGGCGGAGATGATATAGCTGAGGAATCATCAGGGTGTGACCGGTTCCCGAATTAAAACTTCCGAGTCGGAGGATAACGTGCTTTACCAGGAGATGTCGGGCACTACGTCAGGGGCGATATCTATTTCACTTTTTTTTTGAGGAAGCATTAGCTTGAGGAGTGAAAGCACTCGTACATTTTGCAAGTATTCCTGGATCTGTGATGGGATGGTTGCGATAGTTGCACAGTCGGCCACCAATCATGCCGCTCTTTTATGGCGATGCGCTTTTATTTTTTTCCAATTTCCTCCATCAAATTGGGGATCCGGAAAGGAAGGATCGAATATTGCTTTCACGGGTTATGAAAATCTACGGAATAAAAGAAAAAGAGCAAAGGACAGAGAGCGACGTTATTATTTTTTCCCGACGGCGAAAATGGCTTGATATGACTTGATATTTAACGGTGGAGATTTTTTCCTGCTCTGTGCAAAAACGGTCCGTTAATCCCATTGGAAGGAATGTCACAAGTTTGCGATGATTGCTTTCCACCGTGGATGGATGAGCTGAATTCAAATACGTGGCGTACAACTTTAGGCAAAGTTAATACATACGTCACGGTGAGCTTTGTTCTACATATTTTTGATAGACTACGTGCTTCACAATTCGCAACAAAATTCGTGTATTTTCACTTCTTCCGCCGTAATGGAGATTATTCGAGGCTCGACCTGTTTTGTCACGCGTTCAAATTCACTAGATATTACATTCGAGGTATGAGTGGTTTTTGCAGGTTTTAATTAGTTAATTAAATTGCGAATAAAATCTGCATGGGTAATTAATCCAACGGAGTATTTCCATAACCGCGATATCGGACTTTGATAGAGTTTTAATTAAACTGTCAATCGATTTTTTTCCAATTTGATCACAAAAGCAATTTGTAGAGGAACAATGCTGTGATTAACACATTTACAGAGGATTAGATTATATGGGTTAAAAAAGTAAAGGAAAGAACAGTTAATTTAGCGAAACCTTATGGTGATATATTCTAGCTGTATAGATGAAGGCAATCTTATAAGTTCCAATTTCCAAGCTGAAAGAACCGATCTTCGAATTATTCATCGATGATTTTTAATTAACAAAACAACTCTCTTTTTATAAAGGGAGTTACTTATTTAGACTTCTCCTAGAAACTCCTCCTCTTAGAAACACCCAGGTCATGTCGAAGGAAATTCGATTCCATAACAACGAAAATGCTGAAGCCTTTTATTCTGCATCGTAGTTTCAGTAAACGCCTTCTGCAAATGGTACATGAGGGATATGAAAACGATTGCGCTGGTAACCGACGCGTTTTGCAACCGAAGGACGGTTTCCAAACCTTGGTAGGGGTGAATTACCACACGCTTCGCGGATTCCGGAAACACTAACTCAGCTGGAAATGCTCATTTTGGCTTATAACCCCAGCAGAGTATCTGTCACGGTGTGCTACTTTCTCGGTGTCTTTTCGCGATCTCTAGCTCACATATCTCTCCCCTTCCTTTCTCTCTCATAGTCAATAAATTTGGAGAAGTCTTTTTTCACCATTTTCCTATATCATTTTCTTCCACCTTTTTGCGACCCATTCATTTAATTCTTCCAACCTCTGACAGTTCTCAAGCGCCAAAAGTCCCTTAGGCAGGGCTTTTCTTATACGAAAAACATACGATTGTTTCAATGCATGGTGGTTCAAGTTTAGGTCAAGGTCAAGTTCCTGAAAAAGTTCAGTTTGTGACTTGTGCTTTATTGGTTTCCTGAGGGCTATTATAAAGATAAGAATATAAAAAAAGATCTTATAAAATGAATTTCCTCAGGGGCTGCTGAATAGTGACTGTTTTACGTTTCAACGTTTCAAATTTGGGCTCTTATATTTTATTATCAATGGAGTTTTCCAGAACTAGATCATAAAATCGCTACTTCATATATATTCTTGATTTCCTGATTTAAAGATGGTAAACGTTTATTTTTGAAGACATTTATTGGATGGAGAAGTATCGCGAGAAACGTATTACGGTTATTGAAAAATGTTGAACATTCAAAGTCTTCATAAATATATCTCTAAAAGTCGGTATTAATAAAGTCAACTATACGTTTTTCTTTTCTAAACCATGACAGTTTATAGGTCATAAGATAGGCATAAGGAAATACATTTCAAGAGAAAGAAAGGTCTGACAAGCTAGAAATAAACAGTGACAGGATATTAATCAAGGCAGACTACGTTTTATCAAAAAACCAAATTTTCGGAAAACGCTTATAAAACTTCAGCAGTAGTGCTAGCAGGAAAAGTGCTGCGTTGAAGATGGTCAATTTTTGTTTCTACTTTTGTTTTAAATCTTTCACTTGCATATCCTTCATATAAATTCAAAAGTGAACGTTGGTCCGTCACCGTGATCTTACAAGCAATGTAACGGAAAAATGTACTTTTCGTTGAGTAAATAGTCATTCCTCTTACTCATTAGATACATAAACAATCCGATGTATTTCACCGGGAAGTTCGGCTTGTATTGTGTATATTGGTGAGTACCCGTGCGGAAAGTGACAGATCTGTGGTTCGATTCCATATCTCGTCAGACTATGTTCCTCCGTTTGTCCTTCCAGATTTCAACTTCTTGTTCGAACAGTGGTTATTTGCAACGGAGACCAATTCATCCGTAATCCGTATTCAATTCAGAAAAGAACCAAAGGATTATTTATATTTCATGAAAAATGGGGAATAGTAACTGATAACTAACGGACCGTTCCTTAGTTCACAAACTTCTTACGGCTGGATTTACGCTCGGATAACCATCAACGATTCTAGGTAAGATTGTAACCAATCGCAGGTGTATTGTATTATAGAATGTGTTACAGAAAAGGACAACGCGCTCTGGCGGAATTTGCTGGAGAGAAACCTTCAGTGTATCCCCTTCCATTAAAGTTTCTTCTTCTTCGCAGGATGTTCGTGGCCCAATGTCGAGATACCACTCTCCTCGATCCTGTCTGTATTCAATAAACAAGATGATAACCATTTATTTGGATAAGGTGTTTCAGCTGTAGTATCTGAGCAACCGAGCTAAGCCAACCAAATATTCAGTTACCTGAAAATAAAAATAACTCGGATAACCAGGATAGCTAGAAATGGATACGGGAAGACTTCTGCAAATGTTGGGAGTGCCTCATAAAATTGTAAAAACTGAGCATGATAAACTCAGGAAGAATGAAAATATCTAACACAATTTGGACCTTTTGTCAATTTTGTATTAAATGAGTATCAAAGTCAGATGATTGCTTCAGTTGAAGATTTTGGGCGTAATGTGATTCGTAAGAGCTCTTTTATACAGCTACGATACCTTTGTTTAATTAATCTATTTTGATCGCACCTCCTTGCATCTGATCTTCCCCTTACCGGTTTTCTCCATCATTTTTTTGAGTTAACAACTAGAAATTGGTTTGCTTCAGCTCTCCGATTCTCAATCTCCTCCCCAGCCAACAGCTTAATTCCCCCAATATACCTAACCTTAACTTTAACGATTATCTACCTCTCGAAATTTAACTTTAGCTTTCCTCCATACTTATTTCCTTCCAATACAGTCTTCAACAGACTATTTATTTCTACGTACAGCAGACACACCATACTTCAAAGTATAATCAGGGGAGTATTTCTCAGACTTCTCACCTCGTTTGCACGCTAAAGGATTGCTTCATCATTAATCGGTCTGAGCATTTTCTTTTCGTCACTCTTCTGCAGCACCGCATCTCCTTTGCTTGTAATATTCCTTTCTCTTCAGCTGCTAAAGTCCTTGTTTTACAGCCACCGAAAAGACCCTTCTATATTTTGGTATTAATTAACCGATATTATGAAAACATTTTTTGTAAAATGTAGAAAAATCGGTCACAGACAAATGTCGTAGAAAAATAACTAGTTCACTTCTTCAATCCCATCAGCGCTCCACAAATTAAGACCCGATTAAATAGATGGAAGGCAGATTTGTCGCATATGAAGAACGTTATTGCTATAAATTCATTCTGGCATGACTTTGTGGTACGTCTCCATAACGTAAGGAATTGAAAGATGCAACCCATATCACGGAATATTTTAGTAAGCGACCATGGTTCCAGGCCGGATGATGGCGTGAAGATGGTCGCTCTGTAAACTATTTCGTCATTCGGGTAAAATTTGCATCTTTTTATTCTTTAAGGATTTCATAGTAAGAATTTTATTGTATTTTAAGTATTTTATTTTTAGTGCCCTTCAATTAGTTTTTGCGTTATTGAAACGGTCCAAAGAGGAAATTAAAAGTGCCTCTAAGATAACAAACCACTATCTTTTCCCGTTCAACCAAAGAAACTGCAATATCCACGAACTCTCTTTCCCTTCCTGAAATCAAAGAACACTTTTCCCAGTGCCCTTCTTGTTGGTTCTCACCTAATTCTTCCCCGTCCCCCGTGTTACGACAGAATCAACGGAAGGCGTGCTCGGAAGGACGCGCGGAAGCGACCGTAACAGTGATGGATAAGATGTCTCACGTCGCTTGCTTTGAAAACTTATCACTTCCTTTCTCCGCCTTTTTCACAGAATTCTCCAGCTAATATTTCCTTCACACACCGCCGATTTGCTGGGGGGAATACCATTAAGCGGTGCAGGTCGATTGCGGGTAGTTTAAGGTGAATGATAAATTTGTTAGAATCAAAGATTCCTGGCAAAACCATCCGTTTTCCAAACTAATTGGCTGGGAAAACACAGTAGAAATTTTATCAGCAATAAGGACCGTAAGGACCCCTGAAATTAGACAACCCCCGTTAGGGGTAAGGGTGGGGGAACCTGCTTCCTTTTCGGGGGTTCGATGTGGCTCTTCCATCACCTCTTAAAACAAATGTACGCTCATACTTAAATAATTTTGTATATCGGTCTACAGAAGTTAAAAGTTTCTGAATCGTTTTCTGCGTTGGAATGAAAGTACCATTTGGAATAAGAAATGACAAAAATTTAGTAATAATTACAGATTTTGATCAAGATTTAATTCCTCTATAAATTTAAATCATTTAATCGTATAGATTTAAGTCATTTAATGATAAACAATTTTTATATACTGTATATTTCATTCCCTTTAAATCCTTGTAATGGTACTACAAACTTGTTCATTTGATAATACGATTAATAATGATGAATTTCTATTTGGGTACGGCCGATAAATTGTTTTTTAATTTAATCTTACACGTTATTAAAAATGCTCAAATAAGAGGGCATTCAATATTAAGAGGAAGCTGCAGGTGGAAGAAAGTTAAAATGAAATAATTATCATGCTTCGGCTACTTTTAAAGCTTTTTGCAATTAAGATTCCTTGTTGTTTAAGCTACAAACACTGCCTTTCCATTGATTTTGAGTCTAAGTTTAAGTAGCACTTCAGTCAATCCTTCATTTCCTAGAAGAAACGCCAGTTTTGAGTGACACTCTCGAAGTCATCTCGAAGAAACAAAGTCATACGAGTATAAAAATTGTTTTGGAACACTTTCTTGCGAATTGGTTATGTTTTATTGATTATTGAAAATGTCTATTTTTGAAAGTATCGCTTTCAATTTTCCCATGTTCGCCGTAACTCACTTAAGTGAAAGCGAATTGTCTTGTTGAAGTGGATTACTTCCTCTTGGATATTTTACGCTCAGAATTTTGACGCTCAACGAAGACGAATAAGAACCACAAGGATGAGAAAATGGTTATGCAATGGTGAAAAAGGGCAGCCATAACGATGTGGTCGGGAAGTAAAACTCTCCCGCTCAACAACGCTAAGGGTTTGTTACGGATCATATAGCAGAGCACAGTATTCAGGAAAGTTCAGAGCAAACTCCTTCCGGTTGTTCCTATTGTAAAACCAATTCCAATTCTCCAGCATAACAACATGGCCCCTGTCACAAAGTTGAACCTACGGTATTTGAATGGAATACACCCACTCGAATTTTCACAATATCCTTTACAGCTCCTTCTTTATTGCTTAACCTTTATTCTCAAAGAAAATTGACCAAATCCATCTCTATGATGATCAATCAGGTTTTTCCAGGTAAGTATTGCATCTGGAGTTATTTTGAATGAATAAAGAAAACTATCAAGGCCAAATAATTTATTATTATAGCTATATTTCTGTTAGCAATAATTATAAATATGGAGCAGAAGAATCTAAACTGGTTGAACCATAAGTTTCTCTGTTAAATCTAGACACAACGAAACGATTTTACATTAACTTCTTAGCAATAACTCCTTTACATTTGGTCTTGCCTCGTGTTTGTTTGAACACCGTAAACTGATGTTGATTTTAATTATCTTAACTAGGAAATTAACGATTAGCCTTCCTATTTTTCATACGATCATTATGTACGAGGATGAGAATGCATTTAACACTTTTTACACTGTAATTTTCCATTTAATCTTATGCCTTGAGTGGTACAATGCATTGGTATGTATACATTTCACGGATTGGGGTAACTTTGTGGTAATCGATGGCAAGAGAAATCACTAAAACTATGTGCCAATCGCGAAATAGGACAAAGTCTTGTCTTGTTTTTCCATTTGCATATTGTTTTAGGTTATAAACCGACCTTCCTGTATAGGCCTGTTTAGATGGCCATAGACTCGCTTCCTATTGATTCAGGTACCTTCGAAGTTTTTACAAGATGAATGGCAAACATCATGGTCCCACCGATGATCGAACTGGGACAGATTAAATCAAAGGAGAATGCGTTATCGTTGAATATCCTAGGGACAGTGCGTTTAGTTTATTCGTAGCTTCAGTGTCGTCATTTATCTCTGTTCGTCTTTAGAGATCTACTCTTTAGATCCCCAGACAATGCATGGCTCATTACCTCTCTATATAACACTTATTTACTCAAAAGTAGGACCATCTTGGTTGTCTAATTTCTCGATCACCCTATCCCCCATCCTTAATGACGCCCTCTTCCTTTTGGAACCACTCTTCCCACTATCTTTCTTATTTTACCCTTCCTGGATATTCTTTACAGCGTTCGCACTCATCCTTAGGACGTCTCTGACCAGTATATTATCCGATTCTGCGGGATGATCGCGGGATGATGGTGAATGACCTCCGCACAACCAGCTATTGGAATCTTTTTTACCATTTTGCATGAAAGAAATAACATTTTCCACGTGGAATTGATAGGGAAACTTGAGCACGGTAAGGATGCTTTGAGCTAGGATTGGAGCATAGACTCAGGAAAGATTATAATCCCTAATTACGAACTTTCGGCACATTTTATTTGCGAATGTTCCGTTCATATAATGGTATATTCGGGTAGAGATTTGAGAATAAAACTGAAGAAAGAGAGGGAACGATTTCATTGAATCCAAAACGAATTAAGCTATTTTATACGGCGTCATCTTCCAGCAATGCCGGTGTGAGAGTTTAGAGCACTGTATCCTCACATCATGACATTCGGGTTGATTTTCTAAACCGTAATTGAAGGAAAGGAAAAATATGTACAGTCTTAGCAAGGGGTCTCTATTGATAGGCATTTACAAGAGATCTGGTAAAGTTTTCCAAGCTGCTTGAAAGCCAATGACCCAAAATTGAGAATCTGGTCTTGCGAGAGCAATCTAGAGAGCGTACCTGAGGTTAATAAAACAAAAAAGTAAAAATCAATTCTTTCAGCTGCATAATATACGAAATTAATTTGGATAATTTTAAATCCATCACATTCAGAGGAGGTGGGTAGATTTATTCCCGTAAACGTGTCAATCAGCAATTCAAAATCCTTCAAACTAGAGTACGCTGTACTTTTTTATGCTAAAATATTCGTGACGCAATGGACAGTGCAATATACTCTAAGAAGTCAGTAAATATTAGCTTTGTAGCTGCTTGCTATATACACTGCTCTGATTCTACCCTCTTCCTTTCTCCAAAATGGTCACATTGGGCATCATTCATAATTTGTTGAATGAACTGTATTCCTGGAATTCTACGAACATCCTTTTCTGTCTATGTACTCTTCCATTGAAATTATTAAATATCGTCCGCGCTAATCACATGCATGATGACTATTTATCTTCTAAATACAACATTTCTAAATTCGTATTTTCTCTCATTATCTATCAAGTAATTTTCTCATTTAAACTGATTTCTTTTACTTTCCAGTACCGGAAGTAGTAAATGCCACTTTTACCGAATTTACAAAAACATTCCACACGATCTGCTCATCGTTAGAGACTTCCGAGATGACTAAATACCCCAATTTCTTTATCTTTTATTCATTGCATACTATGTACATACACTAACACATACTCGATGATACGCTGGGGTGCGTAGAAAAGTCAAATCAATGCGGGTAACATAATATTAAGGATATACGATAAAAATGTTTTACGACTTTTCTATCTTGTTGAATGTAGCATAATGGATATTTGATAATGCACCGACGAGTGAACAGAATTTTATCTGAATTTTCTCACTTAAAGGATATAACAGGAACGTTCAGAATAAGAAAATAAAAAACGCGTGCCAAAAAAGCCAATGCTCTCCGTCAGCGAATTATACCGTTACACTGGAGAAAGAGCCGTCCCTTTCAGAAAAGGAAAGCCATTTTCACGTCGTCATACGGAGGAAAGAGGATTCCAAAAAAGGTATAGCCTCGGAGGAAAGCGGTTTTTTCATCCGAAACCTTTTTGAAAAAAAGCTATTCCCGCCTAATTCGAAACGCTTTCACTCGCATAACAGTAGTTCTCCTTCTATCAGCACACGGAAGGTTCACGACGGCGACATCTTTAGTGGCGTGGTCGCAAGGAAGAGAAATCTTCTCCCTCATCTCGTCCTTTCCTTTCCCTTCTTCGTGCTCTCGGCAGTGTGTCAATAAACCGGAAAATATCTCGGGTCACGCGCAGCTTTACCAGCACCCGAAGGTAGAGCAATTAATCTCACTTCGAAGCTTCTCTTCCGGATCGAAGACCGGTCACCACGTTCTCGATCGTGAGGTTTTGCGTTCGCCACACTCTCCTTTTTAATGGTTGCGGTAAATGCGAACGTTTTCCAGCGAAATCTTGATCGCAAACATTCTCTGATGAATCGATCTGAATCATTACAGCGAAATTCGTTTCTAAAACTGCAAAGGTAGTATGTACACCAGCTAAATGTTTATTCTATTCAGAGAAAATATCTTATTGTGTTGTATTTGAACAGAGAATCAGAAATCACTTATATTTACAGTAACCTCTGATAAAAATTAGCTAGTAAAGACGGAATCTGTGCCAAGGAGTCGTAAATCACGATCGTCTGTACGGAATTCGATTCTGTGAGAAAATTTAACTTGTGAGGATTGTTTCTAAGATGCAGTAATTTCAATTTATCACGAATTAATTCTTAAAAATCATCGTTTGATATAGTGCTTCTGGCTCAGGCCAGATTGATCCATATCAAGATCGAACTCGAGCTGGCTCGAGATATCGTAGGTGCCTACAAGGTGTTATCGTAGGTTTAGACTCAGTTCGAGCTTAAGGTTTTTAACTAAAAAGATCAATATTTAAGCCGAAAAGTCTTGCGATATCTTCCATGGCACAAACGAGTTCACAACTCTGAAAGG
The DNA here is from genome assembly GCA_000376725.2 of Ladona fulva. Lineage (NCBI taxonomy): Eukaryota > Metazoa > Arthropoda > Insecta > Odonata > Libellulidae > Ladona > Ladona fulva. The sequence goes on along the minus strand of KZ308149.1, from coordinate 1,248,338 downwards.
AAATAATTATATTGTATCTCTAATTGGATTTCCACAAACATTTTAATTGAAGATATCAGAATTCTGAAAAACATCCTAGAAAGTTTCAAATAAGGAAACTGCAAAATAATTCGCAAACTGTATTTTTTAGGACAGCTAGATTACTAATTAATTTTCGGAATATAAAGAATAAACCGTAGAATAGACTGATAAAGTACTGATACATTTTCGGAATAAGAAGACTTTTTCATGGTCAATAATATAATGTGATGAAGTCACGCTTGATCACACCAATTTTATTTAACTTACAATTAGACTGACTTAAAAGTATTCAAGCAACTTCAACAGAAATTAAACGCATATTTATCCAATAATTTAATAAAGAAAAACCCAAACGAACTAAAAATCATATTTAAAACAATTAATAAATCGGTTATGTTGGCACTGCTGTGTATTTATAGTGGGTGATACCCATACGCATACATTGCTGTATATTCATAGTGGGTTAAGATCACACAAGTAAATTCCATACGTTTAATATGGCGTTAAAACTGCAATTTCTATAAGTCATTACCACTTAAAATATGCGACGCTTCTCTATAACAAAACACAAATTAAAACATGTTACCTTCTCATCCCTTGAGAAGTTATTGGAAGCTTGGGAAGGTTGATTACCCGGGTTTCTTCCAAAAATAGCTCGTGGGCTCGCGTCTTTGAAAACTGTCTAATTGATCTAGCTAATTTGAAAAACATAAACGATAGCTTTCAAAGAGCGGTGTTCGCAAATAATTGTTCAGAGANAATAATAGAGTATTTTACGACGTTATTTATAATTAAACAACCATGTACCTTTAACTATTTTAGATGATATCAAGAAAAATTAAATAAGTATTCTAAGCTAAAAATCCACTCAATCAAAAGTAATCACAACATTTATAATCTCGGAACAATTAATGCGATCTTGTATTCACAGCAAACTTGAAAATTGATTAATGATAATACGGCGTGGCCAACAGGTCAACATTGATAAAAAACAGAAATTTTACATAAGCTAAACAAGATGCTGTATTATATCGTGTTTTTGTGATTATTCGGGGGTATGAAAATAAACAAAGATGCTTGTATCATCATTAGTATGAAAACTCAATGCGAAGATGGGATATAATACTAAAAGCTATACTCTCTCATAATTTTGCTGAGTGCAGTTTGTGTAAGTTTCTGAAGCAAACATTTTACATACGATATATCGTATACATTAACATAAATATGGTTATTTTCTAATGAAAATTTTTCCATAAATGTGGAAAGAATTTGATGCATATTTTGTTAGGTAATCTTTTTTCCATAAATTTGGAAAGAATTTGATGCATATTTTGTTAGGTAATCTTTTTTCCATAAATTTGGAAAGAATTTGATGCATATTTTGTTAGGTAATCTTTTTTCCATAAATTTGGAAAGAATTTGATGCATATTTTGTTAGGTAATCTTTTTTCCATAAATTTGGAAAGAATTTGATGCATATTTTGTTAGGTAATCTTTTTTCCATAAATTTGGAAAGAATTTGATGCATATTTTGTTAGGTAATCTTTTTTCCATAAATTTGGAAAGAATTTGATGCATATTTTGTTAGGGAATCTTTTTAGTCTATTGATTCAAAAAACGAATGGTTGCGAAAATAAAAGTCAAGTCAAACTTGCTTGAAACTTTGAAAGACATTTACTTCAGTTAAGAGGAAGTATATGTCATGCGTCCTCCGCCACTACATTGCGTTATCAGATCTTGCAGTAAGAAACATAGGATGGAATGGAGTTAGATGATGTCGAGATGACCTCAGGCTGAGTTGTTTGCTTGTACCGTAAATAAATTGTAAAAGGTACTGATTTTAAGTGCGCATTACTCTCTCTTATTGGGTATGCGATGGGAACGAATGAAAAGAAAATAAAATGTACACTCTCGAAGACTAATCATCGTGTTCGTTAACTTTATTTTAGAAAGGCATACATTTTCTCATAATTGTCGTACGATACAACTGTCTTTTCATAAATGGAGCCAATATCTGCTAGAGTAAACATCTAAGGAAAATATCAAGAGTTCATCTGCAGGTTGAGATCAGATATCTATCTTAGTATTTGAATAATTATTATCTTTCTAACCTAATATAAGTTCCATTTTGATTACCCTGCAGGAATCACAGCTTGAAGTTCTCTCTATTTCTCCGAAAAATACCGGAATTGAAAACAACCTAACGTTTCGAGTTAAGATTGTAAGTATTTCTTTGAATACTGACGAAATTTTAGCTTAAAAATTCTCAGGTTTTGGTGATCGCTGCAGTTTCAACCAGTCTTGTTCCGCAAGAAATATAAATATTGTATTTGAGGTTCCCATCGTTCTATTGAACGTAAAGGACGTTTCAAGTACTGCATGCAGCCAACAAATAATCTTCCATTGTTGATAAAAAATGAATAATTTATTTAGTATTAATCTTTAAATAATATTCATATAAGTGTTCTACCTTTAAGTACGTTCATGTGCCATAATATTCCCTATTCAACGCTATTTCATTCGTTTCTTAGTAATCACCCTTAATATTATCTAACAACATTTGTCTTTATTTTCCCTTTCGCTTTTTTCATTGTATTTTATCCTCAGTTTCATTCTTTAGCAACCTCTTTCCTCTCAATATTCGACCCACATATTTCCTCTGTCGATGTTTAATTACATCAGTTATAACCCTCTCCTTCCCGACCATCTCTGATACCTCTTCGTTTGTTTTTCTATCGACCTAAGTTACTTGTTACATTCTATCTTTGAAATATAATTAATTCAATATTAACCTTCAAAAATTAATGCTAAATAAAAGAATGAGGAAATTTTGGAAAAATTATGACAAATTAGGGGAAGATGCATGGTCGCATCACAAATTTTGCAATTAATTCATTCATTGGATCTGCATCAAAACTTTCAAAATTCAATTTAATTTAGAACTGAATCGAATTTGACAAAAGTCGACACAATAATATTATCCTAAATTAAAATATTTCATTGGGTGTCCTTGCTCCAGGAGAACATCGTCCGATTCATCAAGCACCATCCAGAGAGCTCAAGACGCATTCCATTGGAATTTCAATATCGATTTACGCTTATAATTCCTGACTTTATCCCAGTGATCCGTGAAAGGAGAAAGAAGACCTGGAGTATGATTCCCAGAAATTCCATGTTTATTCAGACGGAGCCACATTCCGCCGTGAAAATCTTATCCGTCAGGAATGGTGGGAGATGATTAAAAGAAGATTGCAAACTTTGAGAATTCCAGCGTTGCAGGGTTACTGCTCTCTTAATTCCGTCTGAATATTCCCACCCTTTGCCAAACTAACATGCCATTCTCCAGGTGTAATTCTCAGATAATCCTCTCCCTTCCCTACAAATGCAAGGACCTTGAGGACTGTTGTGCTCAGGAATTCTTGGAGATTTCTCAACGTGGTGCGCCTCAGAACTTGGAAGCCACGCAAAAAGACGAAGGATACCTCATGCAGCATCCCTTTTTCGCAGCAAATAGTAGAAATCCAGATAACAAACAGTTTGCGTTTCAGAGACGCATACCTCCCTCTTTCCGCCCTTAAAAATAAATCAAGATTCACCAGAAGCTTACTCCACGGACGGTAGCTCACTCATGCACCCTCTCCCAGCTACCCTTTTCCCCATCATCGTCTCGCAGTCCCTTGACGTTCGAACGCAATCCTTCAGCTCCCGGTGCCAAGAGGTTATCGTCAAGTGGGAATCTCCTCGGTAATTTATGCTAGAAAAAATGGCGCTAAGGCAGTTTGCGGAACGGTCCCATTTCTCCTCGCCCAACTGCTTCTGCCGCTCTACCATCTCCCTTAAATCTGTCCCTTCTCTAACCACCCATGGCTCCATCCTTATGGATAAATCCACCCAAATGTATGCCCGTCCAGGATGATAAAATGTATAAATTCGCCACCTACCCTACTGGGTGGAGAAGGAGTTGCTTCAGATACGTTCTCCATGGTGCGCAATGCTGTGTAGATGTTGTTCCACCTCGTGTTTTGGCACCGTTGAGAGAGAATATCAGCTATGATTACCTTCTCTACGAGCCGCGTTCGCTTTAGGCATTAACGACATGTTACGTGCGACGTAGAACGTGGTACTTGGGAGGGAAGGCTGCTCGGATTATCTCGGAGTGAATCAGTTGTTAAGGTTTTGCGCTGCATCAACACATGAGCGTCGTCGTGCATTCCTTCGTTTATTCGTTCCAACTTCGGTCGCGAAATACTCGCAGCCGTCGCTTTATTGCCGAGATCGTTTAGCGATGGGTTCCGGAGATAAGGGCTGCGTTTCCAAGCCGTGTAAGTGAAGTTTTTCGACCTTTTAGCAGCGCTTAGCATTTTAAAGTCGAGATAAGATGTAGGAAATGCAACTAATATAGATTTTACGTCGTTTAAAGGCGGAGGACAGAGATGATTTTTCAAATTTCTCATTAAAAAAGTCTTGCAAAATGAGAACGTCGTAAAATCTTAACGATCAAACTACTCCTCAAGTTACAAGTAACACGAGGAAATATTTAAATTACGCTGTAAATCATTATCGGTGTCGTAAAATATAATCTGAAAGGGTGATTCGATTCTGTAAATCAACAAGTCAGAGGAGTGACGGGGTTACTCAGCCACAACTTCCAATCCGAAGTGTATCTAATTGTGGGTTTGGCTTGGAGATCTTCCAATAATCCTCTAATAGTTATCGATAGGAATTGCAAATAACACCGAAGCGAGAAGACGTCTAAGGATCTACCTCAACTTGAGGCTAAACGCTTGGAACTTTGCAGCCAATTAAAGCTAGTTCTCTCTCTCATCCTCTTCTTTCCCGCATTTTCCATTTTATCGCATCTAAGTTTCCCTTCTAGCTTCCTCTTAACGGATTAGTGGGTAATGCGGATGTATAAATCACCACACAGCAGTTCATCTCCTGAAGCATTACCACCTCCTTGCTTATACTGCGGGATCCCGCGAACCAAATTCTGCGTTAAACCATTCTGATTGCTAATTCTATCCACCTGAGCGTAAATTTCCAAAACAAGGAATATAAAGACCAATTTCATCGCTCTATCTCAGACAAAGAGAACGTTCTCTTACCTTCTCAAAGGGATTTTTCAAAGCCTTATATTGGTCTCTCACTCCAATAGTCGATGTATCAAAATTTAAAACTGTGATAAAAATATAAATTTCGCTTATTTCTTATAACTAAACAGCTAAGATACCGAATTCCACATTCACATGCTGAGTGCATTTTTGTGTGGAAAAGTGATTTTTTAATTTCGTGAGAGTTGTTAATTTTTAAGTATGGTAGTTTTAAAATTACTCCATTCTATATACCTATGGGCTTAAAAATAACGTTAAATATAATTATGCCAGCAATATTTCTTACACTACTTGACATTTACTTATTGATATATGCGGTTTTTTCTATCACCTGGAAGACCGCACAATTAAAGCCACTAAAAAAACCAGAATCCGACTGAAATATCACATCATCGCCCAATTTCTCTATTGTTTACTTTGTCGGAACCACTTGAGATAATCGTGTATAATTCAACAGTCGACTTTCTATCAGCAAATAACCTACTAGACAAACATCAGTCTGGATTCCGCAAAATATATAATACCCAAACCGGCCTCATTAGAGTGAATGTAGATATTCGGCATTCTACAGATAATACGAAAGTTACCATCCTAATCCTATTTGATTTTACTAAGGCATTTGATATTGTAAATTGCAATCTTCTACTTTATAAAATGTACCAACTTGGATTTTCTTTATTCAATGGTTTCAGTCTTACCTACTTCAGAGAACACAAGCTATAAAAGAGGATGAGGATCAACTCTCCAGTTTTTTAGCAGTGTCATGTGGTGTACTCCAGGGCTCTATTCTCTAGCCTCTTTTTTTCAATGTTTATTCGTGATTTACCCTTTCCGATTAGCTCATTTGAATTATCAATTTAATGCCGATGATTTGCAAATTTACCCTGACTGTTATCTATCAGAAATCCATAGTGCCATTAAAAATATGAATGAAGATGTTAATAGCATATGTAATTGGGTGAATAATTTATTGAAGATCAATCCTATCAAAACAAAATCTATTATAATTGGTACAGCCAAATTTGCGAATAAATTAAATTATGATATACTGCCTAAAATCATAGTGAATGGCACTGAAATTGATCATGCAAAAGCAGTTATAAATTTAGGAGTAAATATTAAAAATACCCTAAGGTGGGCAGAACATATTGCTTTCATTTCCAACAAAGAGTATACATCATTAGCACAGATGAAGAATTTAAAACATCTTATCCCCATGGAGCTGCGTATAAAACTTGTTACTTATCTATTAATTCCTCATATCGATTTTTATGGCTTTTATTTGTTGATTTAACCAAGGAATTACATAGAAAACTACAAACCTTGTTTAATGCCGGAGATAAGATAATAAGATACCTATTATGATAAATATTCAATATTAAGATACATATTTAATGCCTGTATTCACGAACACATTGCTCCCAACTATATTAGCTTAAAGTGGCTAAAACTGAAACAGAAAAATATTTCATTTATCTGTCTTCATCTTCAAAATATTATCTTCTAAAGACCCTCAATATTTGTACGAATACATAATTAGAAATCTTAATGATTCTTTCAGAATTGTTAGAGCTAAAGAACGATTTAAAATTTCAAAGTGTATATTACATTATATTATATTACATTACATTACATTACATTACATTATATTATANTACAATAGGAAAAAAATACAGGAGAGAAATATATAAGAGAAGGCAGGGTGCAATGTTATATTATATTATATTATATTATATTATATAAACGAAACATTGTATACCCATAATAATAGAGTATTTTACGACGTTATTTATAATTAAACAACCATGTACCTTTAACTATTTTAGATGATATCAAGAAAAATTAAATAAGTATTCTAAGCTAAAAATCCACTCAATCAAAAGTAATCACAACATTTATAATCTCGGAACAATTAATGCGATCTTGTATTCACAGCAAACTTGAAAATTGATTAATAATAATGCGGCGTGGCCAACAGGTGAACATTGATACAAAGAGAAATTTTACATACGCTAAACAAGAATGCAAAAGCTAAGTAATACTCGCAAAGCACGACATAACTGATGAATTTATGGAAGAACGAAGATAACATTGTCGTAAATAAGGAAATACGAGTTGGAGTAATGCTACCTTAACGGTTGCCGAAGTGACCGGTATTTTCTGCACATAGTTCCCGAGTTGTTTTACTTGCGTATTCGACTGGATTGAATATATTACTACGACTAAGTTATTTTACTACTACAAAGAGAAGAGCCTTAGCAGCTAAGTGGCGATAAAAGTTGAGATAGTTCGAATCTAATAGTGGAAAATGTACTGCCAAACTAAAAAAAATATCGTAAAATCTCTGTGGTCTTTGCTTCGATTAAGCTTCTATAATATATGTAACGCGTTGTAACATAAGGGTGACTTCTCTATAAACTTATAGCCCTTATTCTTAGAATACCTGTATGAGCGAAGAGCTGCCCGTTAGAAAGATATAAGACATCTGAGGACACGGAAGAGAAGCAAACAACTGCATGTCACGGACTTTCTCAAGAAATGTTAACTGCGGCGCCTGTAAGAGGTAAAAAAATTATCGAATTACACTTACATTTTCATGCCAGTATATTTATTAGCGATTTACCCTCTTCGCAGTTTAAATGAGTTTCTGATATTAAGTGAGGTAATGGTAGAATGAAATATATCCATTTTTGTCGTCTTCAATTTTCAGTTCTATTTGATTACCCAGAGAAGCCACGCTCTCTTTTGTCCAGATAATAGCGTGTATCGTACAAGCGCGCAGACATAAGCGGACTTCCTAAACTTTTGAGCACCCTTTTTTATAGAGATAGTACTTTTTTACCGAACCTTCGAACGTTTTCATGGATAGCAGAGCTTTAGTCACCATCTTTTGCTTGATATAATCCTTTATTACATAGTATTAATGGGAGTAAAATGATATAACAAGATTCATAATGAACGTTTCAGTTTTCTAGTAAAAATCTTATATTATGGAGTGTGTGTGCGGTATTTTTGCCCGCCGAAAAATCAAGAACCAGAACCCGCACGACTTTCAAACTTCCAAAGTTTGTGTATATCATCCCAGATTAGAAAATGGGCTACTTTTTATTCACCTAACGGTCCCCGGTTCGACTACAGACGTTTATAACTGTTTCCATAAGAAATTTACGTAGAGCTCACTTTCAACGCTCGCAGGATTTATTTCATTTGCAAAAAAAATTAGAAAGAATAGCCGGACGAAATGGAGACAAACACCAAAAGTAGGGAAATTGAATGGAAATTCTTAATTTGGCGGTGGAACATTACTTTCGATTCGAAAATGCGAGAATTTTGATAAAATAGACGAACATTTTGTGATATTTTGTGGTTGTAAACAGCCGGTCACCTTGACGACCAATTCCACACTAGAATCCGAGGTCATTCATTTCAGTTCACTTTTATCGCTTGCAGGGTTTCTTTCTTCACAAATAAGAAAAAATTGTCGCATGACATCCGGAAGAGCACCAAGAGAAGGTAAACTGAATAAAGATTCTTATTCTTGATAATCGAATATTGTTTTCTGTTCGAAGTTGGGTGAATTTTGAAAAAATAAACGAAACTTTTTTAAAATGTTGAGGTTGTAATTCCAAGGATTAAGGAAAGGTTTAAACAAAGGGTAACTAATTCCAAGGATTTAGGAAAGGTTTGTGTACGTTGCAGGATTATTGTTATAACTAATTCCATCGTTGAATCCGAGCTCATACACTTTCATATTTTCCCCGTCGAAAATCAATGGGCACTTCAGCTAGTACGCTAATAACACTCAGGTGAGTAACCTGAGTCGCTAGATAAAGTAGAACATTAATACCTGCTTCCAGATATTAGTATGATACTAATTTTTCGCATACACATACGGGTAATCTGGAAGCACTAGTGCGAAAAAATCGAAGCAAACAGCGGAGGGAGAAGGAAAGAGAAATTAAAAGAGGAGATTGCGCGCGTACAAAGCAAGCATAAAGAAATAACGGGGGAGGGCAACGACAGAGGAAAAAAGAATGTGAAGTGGTGGTGGTAAACCGAAAGAAGGGAGTTCAAGTGAGATTTCCAGGGCGTTAGGGTCGAATTTTTGGGAAGGAATGAAGGGGTTTAAAAAAATGGATAAAGGTGGGTCGGGAAAAATTTCGTTTGTGGTGTGGAGAACGAGATAGAGATGCGGAAAAGGTTTTTTTGTGGTTAAGCAGAGGCGGGATGGGGCGGCCGGAAGCGTAGGCTTTACCTCTATAGACTTTAATCCCGAAAAGAGGCGAGGAGTTTGGGGAGACGGAAAAAGTAGAGGAAAAGGTCTGGAGCATATGAAAAATTCAAAGACGTAAGTGGCGCGGACATACTCAAGGGAAAGAGAGATTGGAAGCTGCGAGAAAGTGAAATTGAGAGAATTGAATAAAAACATATATATATATGTAAGCACTGCGCTAAAGAGGAAATGAGGATTTGGGAAAAAAGTTTCGGCGCCGCTTAAACCCGTGGCAGTAATATGCTTGATAACGTCCGAGTGGGCTTAAGGCGTTATGAATTATTTGCAGATACGGTGTTTCCTCTTTCGTCATGGCCGCGGGAGATCCGAGCGTTTAGGAAAAAGGAAAGATGAAGCTAGCACGTGACTAATTAATAATCCACGCCTGGTGACTTGGAAATGAAAGAAGTGATAATTATGCAACCCCAGAATATCTCTACGTAAATGATCGTAAATAATAAATAATGGGATATTATCATGGATTTTCATGATGAGCTAAGTAAAAAATGTTTCGAGAAGCAGATCGCACTAATAATTTTGGTCTTTGTTAAAATGCCATTAATTTCCATCACAACTACCGTTATTTAGAGTTGGAAATGAGTTTTTTTCTTACATTCATGTATACTTAATATATACCTTTATAAATATGTAATACATGTGCCTCCGTATAGCTACGTGGGTAACGCCATCTACTTCGATAAGAGCGGTTCTGGGTTCGATTCCCGGTGGGAGCTCACGTGCGAGATGACCATAGCTGTCCATACACTTTTAAATTTACTACCACTAATGCTACAATACATTCTACTGCCTATTTTACGCATTAAATTATCTGATAGTTTTTAACTCAAGAATTGAAATGATTCTTTCCCTTAGACAATTCTGCAAATTAAATGAGTTTTGCTAACACAAGAGTTGCTTAATTGAACGAGTAGACCGAGAAAATTTCAATAAAACAATGATCTTAAATTATTTATATTTTAATGCATAAACTTTATTATAGCTCCTTCCTATTAAAATATGAAAATTTGTTTCCATGCTATTATATACAAAAATAAATTTTTCACTGTCGGGGGATCGAATGAGGGTACTAATAGTTTCATTTACCCAGAATACTTATAATAAATACTCTCAAAATTTGTTAAATCTGATTTAGATTATATAAAAATATAGTTTCGCATTGCTCGATAATATGTTTATTTTTATGAATTTATCAGTATGTGAATATTGAATAATCGATTAATCTGAAAATTAAAATAACATTAATGGTAAATTTTGCTATCTTTAGTTGTTAAATTTATACATAATGGAGATTAAAGATTATTTAACAGAGTGAGAAGCAAATGGGGTTAATTATGGAATTTTAGAGCATGAGAGTCTTATGTTCTAAAGCGAGTACATCTATAATGAACAATCAGAGAATCTGCTTACCGTGTTTCTCTTTCCAGGTCAATGATACTTACAGTCTGAGTGTAAACGTACAGCATTCTGACGTATTTCGAGAAAAACGGAATTTTTATATCAGTTATTAATTTAAAATGGCCGGTCATAAATGGTAGCAATTCAATCGAAGAGGGTAATCGGGTTATATCAAAGAAGCTGTAGAGTAAATTGAGGAGACCACATTCTGCGCTACCATTTCTATATATACAGTATTAGTTACGCAGTTTGATATATGAAGCAGTTGGGGCTACATCTACATCTACATATGTACCCTGCAAGCCGCCTTCCGGCGTATGGCAGGGGGTGTAAACACCAAGAGTAGAATTAATTCTTTAATTTATTATTATCGCGTATCGTTCGCGGAAAAAAAGAGTCTCTAAAACGACTTGTCCTCGCGTCTATTTCTCTTATTTTACGCTCACTGTCGGATCGGGCAAAGTAGCAGGGGGGTCGCATAATATCAATTACGTCATCCGAAAATGTATTTCCTCTGAATTTATCTAACAATCGCAGCCTAGCTTCTAATCTCCTTTCTTTCAAGGATTCCCAACCTGCGTCTGTGAGCATTTGCGTTACACTTGCTTCTCTATCGTAGCACTTTTTAACAAAACGTATCGCCTTACGCTGCACTTTCTCGAGTTCGCGAGAGTTCGTTTCATCCGCTGGGTCCCATATACTCGCCGCATATTCCAGATGGGGCCTAACTAACGTAAAATAGCATCGCTCTCTAACCTTTTCATCGCATCTACCTACAATACGCTTTATAAAACCGAGCTTTTTAGTTGCTTTACCGCATATTTTTCGAATGTGTGTGCTCCAGTTTAAGTTATTGGTTAGGGTGATTCCAAGATATTCTACTGAGTCGACTACATTTAAATTCGTTCCACTAATTTTGTACGGGCGGTTCTGACTCAATTGTTTCCTTTCGAAGAAATTTACTACAGAGCATTTATCTACATTAAGATCTAGCTGCCATTTTTCGCACCACATTTGTATATGAGCTAAGTCGTTTGAGAGTGAAGCACTATCTTCGTCACTTGATATTTCTCTATATATTACCGAATCATCCGCAAATATCCTCACATTGCTATCGATCTTGTCGCTTAGGGGTATATTTATCGATGTAGATAAGCATCACATTGCACCGTGTTTTCATATAAACGACAATTTAGCGTGCATAAGAGAAGTAGAGGACTACTTACTCGGCCAACTACTTACTCGAACGATGCATAATAGAATTAAGGAAATAGAGTGATACAAATATTAGTGTTTACGTAAGTGTCTGGGGATGCATGTGACACGTGTTAACTGGAATAACGGTCCTTTTCATAAATATATTTTGGATTTTAGGAAAAGTTCAAAACAATTTGCATAAGTAGATTTATATAATTATATTTGTGACGTCGAAAAGAAGAAAGAGTTGGTTTGAAAATATTGTCATTTCTGTATATTCGAGCACCAATTAAAATCGTTTACCTCCGCGGCGCAATAAACCATTGGCTAAAACTTAGCAGCACATTGAACCATACGAATCACCCTATTCTGTGAGTTACAGTTGGAAACTTAATGTATTCGTAAATTAAATGTACTCGTAGAACCGAAAGTTTCGAGGTAGTTGTTTAAAATTTTGAAACGCGACGTAATGTTCGTAAGCAATACAACAGTTACACTAATCTGTGCTCCGCTAACATCTCCTTTCGAGCTAAACATGGCTTAGGAGGACCTATACAATCATTATCTATACCAAATGGAATTGAGCAAATAATACTTAACTTGCAGATAAACTTAAAATATAAGGTGACGTATTAATACAATGTTAAAGCAAAAGACATGGTTCGGCTACATACTAACACATACATATATCACTGGTAAGTAATGTCTAGAGACGGTAGGAAAAGTAAATTCTTTACCAATGATAAATAACGCGCAATTAAAGTTACTCCATCGCTGGATGGGAAAGAAATGTTGGCAATAAAAGAATGAGGCGAGAATGCCTTGACAAATGTGTAGTATGAGGAATGTCCATGCGGCAAATGACGGGAATGCATGCGGAATGTGTACGAGAGACATTAGCGGCAACTGCGAGGAAAGAGATGGATGTAGCGTGTCATGAGGCAGAGAGAATGTAGAAGAATGAAAATGGAGTGGAATAGGAGGTGTGCGCAAGAAGGACATAGATGAATAAGCGAAGCGGAAGAAAATGGATCGAGGGAATTGTGTGGAAAGAACATGCAGATTATATAAACAGAGACACAGGGAAAACGAGGGCACATGGAGAATAGCGAGGCATTGGGAGACTGGAAAACTTTCAGCAAAGGGCTTTGAGAGCGTATAAAGGTGAAACATTCTACCAAGTATCTCTCATAGTTTTAGAGGGGACAACTTTAGAAATGAGTTCAGCGATATGACTTTATAAAACTATTTTTCGAGAAACGATGAAACGATTCGAAAGTAATTTAATCAGAAATATGTGAAATGACAAGAAACGGGTTTATTTTGAGTAAATCTTCAAAATTCATCGTTCGAGTATCGCGGAAATCATATATTGATCATAATTCAATGAAAAGTAAATGTTCTTCTATTATTTGTACCATAAATAGGAATTTCAACGAAGATCTATTCACTAGTTAAAAATTCCGGGATAGATCCGGGATCATAACGGAATTATTTTACAATATATTCGTATCCCATAACTTATTATCTCACTTAACATTGGCGGAAGGGTGAAAGAAAACTGTGACATAAATTTAATGTAATTCAATTTTTTCGGTGTCACCTTCACTACCTGAGAAATGTGGTGACGTTCACTCGTAACCTACGTTATTTTGTATAATTATTAACTTTAAAAATAACTTACTAATAACTTTCTTTTGTTAGATAAACAAATATTGGGAAGAACGCAGAAGCTCTATTGTCCTGATCGATCTTCCGTCATAAACTAAGTGTGATATTTACAACACTAGAACAATAAAATTAGACCTAAAATTGAAAACAGGAAATGGTGCAAAATGACCTTGGCTGTCGACGCACCATTAACCCACTACTACTACTACGATCTTCCGTTCCACANATTATTATTATAAAAATAGTTATATTTCGCAAAAACGTTACAAAAACCTTACTTGTTCGCCATTACAGAATGAAACTACTGGCTATAATTCCCAACATAACACGTACATTTAAGCTACCATTAATATCAAGCATTCTTTCCACACGAATTCAACTATCCTATGCTGATTTTTCAAACATTTAATGGACAGCAAACGATTTTTGACAAATGTTAATATTTAGTGTATTCCATGCAAAATGCGAATTATCTTAGATAAAATAGTTAGAAAATGGACAAAAACACGAAATAAAAAAATGGTATGCAAACACGATTATGAAATTCAAAATGAAAAAGTTACCTTAGGCCAAAAAGTATTTCTAACCAGTAAAGTCAACATATAGACTTGGAGAATTTAAATAATACGACTTCGTTGAATTGCTGAATAGCTCTAACGATAACAAAATAAATAAAGCATGTGTTTATCGAACAGCAAACTTGATATTAAAACCCATTTTTTTTCTGCGAAAAGGTTTTTAGGTTCTTAGAAGATTGGGACCTAAGTACAGATTTAACTTACGTACTGAAACCCTTCCAACCACAGTATCTCCCTAATGCATTATTTCGGAATTTGGCAGAGTGAAGAAAAGGTCACTTCAGAAAAGAAATGGGTTAAGTTGCAAGGAAGTAACCGAGGAAGGCACCTTTTTGCGGTAAAATATAATCGTTCATAAAAACGAATTACAAACCAAACATATTTCGAGACAGCCGCAAATGCAGTTACGATCCCATTTCTGTTTATGTGAACAGTCAGCGATACCATTCAAAGTTACTCACGTCGATGATCTCATGGGTCATTATACATCCCCAAACAGGAGGTGCACCCTCTCTCTCTCTCTCTGATGTTCAACGGATTGTATCGCATTCTGATTTCCTGCAGGAGATTGAATGTCGCAGATAAATTAGCTATATGATCCTGACTCATCTGTATCCTTTCGATCTCAAAACATGATCCAATGTAGAAGCATCACTGGGAAGCCTTCCTTTCAGCGTTGGTTTCCATAAAATATAGCGAACGAGGATAGTATTTGTAACCTAAATTATCTTCTATACCTTTTAAGTCGATTCCAACTCAGGGATGAGTTGAATGACCGTATGTCGCCAATGACATACGGTCTACCATACAGAGATAATCTAACTGATCTTTGGTTATTTAGCTGTAATCTCACGATGCTCTCTCCCAAGGTCGGTCAGTTATCGAAAAATATGATTTCCTAACTTTCCAATAACCATGAAGCAATGCTCTATGAAATATTTTTAAAGATTTTACACATTTAATGCCCGATTGATCATAATTCCACCGGGAGTCTAACATTCCTCAGAAATGCTTTTGAGCGAGGATTACGTCACTAAACACCATGTGCTAGCGCATGTAAATAGAAATATTATGCACAATCATGTTGGCATTTAAAGAAATTGGTGCAATTGCCGAATTAGGTTATTTTTATATATTTATTTCGTGCGATATTTTAGTTATACGCTTAGCTACTTTCAGTTCAAATGACTTTTTTAAGATCATTAATCACCAATATCCTTTTGAACTTACAATCCAGTGTATATGCTTTTTCTCACTATTTAAACCAATGTCACCCTTCAAACCTCGTATTTTTAAGCATTTCGCTATACGTTTATCCAACACAAGCATTGATGCCGAGTAGAACGTTTACTTAGGGCTCAACCTGCACCAACCTAATTGGGGGAAACGAAATCGTCTTGGCTGTTCACGAAATGGACAGGAAATATTGCAGACCATAATTGACAAAGAGAGCAAGCCAAAACAGGACTCCGCAAATCTAAATGAGCCTGAGAAATAATCAAGCTCAACGAAATGATGGAGGTGATTCAAAAAAGTAATAAAGGAACTCGATAAAGGAAGAGTGCGAAGGAAAGAATTTTAAGTGCCGGACGAGCAGAAAACTGATGAGATTAAATGGAATGGAAAGGAAGCGCTTAAAATAGAGGGAGAAAAAGCGGAGTGCGATTATTTGAGGACTTTTTGTACTAGAAACCGACGTAAAAAGTGCGGAAGCAGCGAGCGGAGAAAAAGTGAAAGGAGCTGTTAAACATGGCGAAGGTCGGGCGGCAGTTAAATGGAATGGATCGCTGAGATCTATTTTCCTCCATCGCTCCCTAGGATCCTTCTCTGCGTATATACTTCACCCCACTCATTCTTCTCAGCTTCATTGTCCTCGTTCCCCTCCAATGGCTTCAACAAATAGCAAAGAGAGAGTTCAACATCGAATGCAAGAAAAGAAAGGATTTCAAATGAAACAAGACCGAACAACAACCGCCCGAACATCCGGAGATGTATGCAAACTATTTTACCCGCAAACTGTCATCCGATCAAAATAAAACTCCTTTAAAATTCGAGTTTATTAAAGTAAGATGACGGTAACTACTAGTAGATGGGGGAGAGGAACGGAAACCAAAAACCCGGCGGAATGTTTCCGAGAAATAGTTTAGCTAGTTTCGTAGTTTATGAACATCCTGAATGTCTCAGAAAATTGCTTTTACTCGTACCTACATGTGCTGGAATGCGGGCAACGGACTTCTAGTGTGCAAGATGATCAATCTGATAAGGAGATCTTCTCAATATAACCTCAAGCGCACTTGAGGTTATATTGAGAAGAGGCTGCGCTGGTAGAAATCTGTCCAAAACTGATCGGAAAGTGTTCCTTTACTGATAGCTGGGGATGCTTTGTATGGCGCGGGTACGAGTAGATGAGTAACCTGATTAGATCAACTGAACAGGGCAAGGGCGAGGAGTATAGACGCCCAGGGCCGGTATTATGCAGGCGCCCCTTCACACTATTAACATTTCATCAATGTCTTTTTTTAGAAGCAACATAATTTTTGTATTCTTTAGAATTAATTTCAGCAATTAAGGTTATCAAGATAATGCCAATATTATTATTATCACTAACACTGAAACTATGAAAATAGATTTATTAATAGAAAGCGAATAGACTATAAGAATCAGCGATTGCTAGAGATTGCAATCGTTTAATGTGCGAAACTTTTTATTCGAAATTTATTTTACAAAATATTCCTAATACGCATAATTTTTGGTAGTCTCATCTTCCAAATATGTACAATAAAATATCGATTCGTAAGAAAGTTCTGAAAAAATGAGAGGAAAACAAAGGAGATGCTGGTTTGGGAATTGAGATTCTGAAAAGAAGAAATGTAGTACGTAACTTTCAAAATAAAATGGAATCGATGAATATACGTATGGGTTTGTCTGAACAAAAGATACATGTTAGGATAGGAAAGAATGAAGATACATTTTGCGTGAGACATGCGCACTAAAAGTTGATAGTCAACTTTTTATCTCTCACTATGCGATAAATAAACGAGATTTAAGGTAACTATGGGCACAATCAGAATTAATTATGCTGATATTTCGGCAAACGAATAAACCTAGCAATCAATTTTTCGGCTTCTTTTCCGAATGTTGGGGTAGATGCGAGCCCGTGAACGAACAAACAGGACAAAAAGATAAAGAATTATTTTGATTCATGTCTAGTTGTTAGGTGTAGAAGATTTCTTTCTTTTTATGTGTGTTTGCGATTTGGATTTTTATGAGAAATATCCAGGAAGTTAAGGAAGATTTTAACCAGCAGAGGTAGTTTTTTACTTGACAATTTGGATCAGTTCGCCAACATATAGTTTCTTATTCAACATGGAATCCATCCAGAAATGAAAAATTCTTAACCGAGGAGGTAACCGAGATAACTTATATATAATGCAACCCTATTATGATTTAAATATTAGTTTAAAAAAGCCCTAACATTAACAGAAAATTTGCTTTACTTCGTTTAAAATGTTATGGCATTTACGCTCGAAATGCTTCAGTTTAATATTCTATTCCATAACCTTTATATTTACTCTAATTTTAATTACTAATTTTTAAAGTTTTAGGAGTTTTAATAAGTGTATATATCACAATTTTGTTTTCTGTGATAGATTTATACACTTTGAAATGACTGTCCCTCCGTTTTCGTTCATTTCTAACGGTATAGGCCATTAATAATGTTCTTGAACAACGAATTTCTAAAGATGCAAAGTTTTCTTCTAATGCTATCTTTTTCTTTTCTTGTACTGTTTGTCGTATATAGGGGTTAAATTGATACGTGCTGTCATATCAGCGAAGATTTCCTTATATGCCTCGCATGGATATGAGAATTTTCTTTCTCGTACCTAACGACTGAATCGTAGTCCAGGCATTTCCTTTCCCTGGAGTGGGCTAAATTCCTCAACGCCTCCAGGTGCCGCAAAGAATGTTGATCGAAGAAGAGATTTCCGGTTTCACGAAGTTATAATGAATAAGTGTAGTTGGGAGATGTTGTGTAAGACGCCAGAAGGCATGGCAAATTTTTAAATGTGAGGTGGAAGCATGCGGATTAGAGTTAGGGAAGGAGAGGAAACCTGAACATGAAAGTAAAACATTAAGGAAGAGGTTTCGCATTATATTAAGTGCTTTCCAACGCCCCAAAACGTTTCGATATTTATAATGTTCTGCAAACCCTCATATATGTTCTATGATATCAACTTTTCGAAAAATTAAAAATATACAGCCACTCACACTTAATCGAGATGTCCGTTATCACTAATGGATGAAAGGCATAGCGTCCAATTTCAATGTTATAAAATTTGAATGATTAAATACAGTGAGCAATTTTTAGAAATGATAAACAGAATACGTTTGTAAGCAGATTTTTGTTGCTAAAACCTTATTACAAAGGTTTACCTGGAGACTATGCAAAAGCTGAGAATAATTTTGGACAATATAAACGCAAACGATAAATCCAGTGCTATCGACTAAACTATACGGAATTGCAATCACGAACAAACGATGCTTACACATTTAGCTGATCTAATATTAAAATTCCTTTTCTTTTGTGAAGTTCTACCCATCGAAGGTTAATTACATGTATAGTAATACCTCACAAATTAAAATTCAGAAAACAGGTATGAAATGTATACATTTTCAGGTGGAAATTTTATACATTTCCTAACCTGTTTTTTTGTTTGAATAACATTAAATAACCCTCGGAAGTCTTGGAAATATTTCAATAGGTACACTAATATTATGATGCGCAATTTCCGAATGTTGCTGCAAAATTAATTTTTTAAATGTCACAAAAAAGTTGAGTAACAATAGGAAAGTAGGATTAAAGTACGATTAGAAAATGGCATCAGTCGAAAATACCTTAATAGAGAGTGTTCTTACGATAATCTACTTTGTTAAGACTTCTGAACTTTGAGAGGATTCAAAATACGCAATAAAATGAAATTTTGTAAGTTATTAGCTATGCGAAGATGAAAAATTAAAAAAATCAAATTCTTCGGGTTTTATGAAGTTATATACACTGAAAAAAGAGTAAAAATGCATACACAACAGAGGCGTATGAATGCATTACTACATCGTAATAACTTTTACTAAACCATTTACTAGGACGATAAGAACCATGTTTTCAAAGCAAACCTGCATCATGATGAAAAATATACAAATGCATTATAAAGATATAAAAGATTTTAAACGTGATCGTAATAGTATTATGTGTCTCTCACTAACAAATAGCTAGGAATTTTATTCTTTGAAGTGGGAAAAGAGGATAAAAGTATTTCCCTGCTCGTCTCTGCAGTATACAGATCGAAGGCCGGTTTGAATCACAACAAAATGTTAGCTACCAAAAATATTTCGGTAGCGAATGGCGTTTACTTGCACGAGATAAATAGTGACGCAGTTTGCCTTAACATCTACACATCTACATAAACACTCTGCAAGCCGCCTTTCGGTGTGTGGCAGGGGGTGCCTTTACTTTCCTCACTAAGCTAGAATGCTGTGAATACTGTTCAACACATGTAATTAAATTTCAAGTTAAATTACCCCTAAGAATAAGAATTTTCATAACATTCAATAAAATACGGCTAAAAATAGTGTTTTCAATCGGCGTCATATAAATCGCAGTAGATTTCTTGTTATTTGGCAATGAAAATACGGAGACAAAATGAAAGTTACTATTTTCTCTATCCTGTACCGGATGACTTATGAAAAATACTTCACACACGAATCGTTGAAATCACGTAATGTTCTGGTCCATAAAAACGAGCTTAAAAATGATTGGAAATGGGAAAATGCGCGTATGAGAATAGAAAACCAAAAAGGAGAAGGAAAAACGTATGAAAGGGCAGGAAAGGGAGCATAAAAAGACAAATTATTCTGTTCGGAAGGTAAAAAGGACGGCCGCATGAAACCGGGAGAGTGAACGAAGAGCAGAATCGAAAAAAAACGAAGAGAGGAGAAATGTATAGAATGGACGAGCAGAGGGTGTACTTGGAGGCCATCCTTTACCACTTTCACTAGCGTAAGACGTGGAAGTAGTTTAACGAAATTGATGAAATATTTCTCGCCGTCGCCGATTTTAGATGTCCCAGCTTACAACGTACTCTTCCAGCGCCACTCCTCTCACTCTCTGTCTCCTGTGGATCTCCAGCGGTAATTTGTAGGAAAGACTGTTTAGAAAAAATCGGTCGGGGAATTAGGAATTCTCGGCGTGGAGTGGAGAAAAAGAGAGAGAGAGTTGGGAATAAAGGACGAAAAAAATCAGAAATGGAATTTAATTGCGGGAGAGGCTCCCCGTGTACGCTTATTTGCTTTCTCGATCGTAATGGACGCCGATAAATCTAATGGGCTCCATGATTAATGACGTGAGGAAATAGGGAATTTTAATTTTTCGATCGTAATCGTCCTTGAACCTAATTATCGCAAGAGTGAGGATAAATTTACAGGTATTCCAGAATTTATTGCGGAGGCGCGGTGTGATTTACGGAACTTTAAAATGCATGGAGGGTCTTTTTTCGGGCGGAATTTTTAATTCGAGCAGATGATTTCGACCTCCGGGTCTCAGGACGACTTCAATAGATGAATTGATATTGTGACAGGTAATTTCTGAGTTAATCCGTTCTATTAATTAGTTTCGACACGTGGTATAGCGCGGAAAATTTTTTTCTGGATAAACTTGAGGGAAATAATAGCTCTCTAAACGAGATGTTTTAATAATTAAAAATGGAAGAATAAAGAGAGTTAAACTAAATAGCTTTTGCGTGTGGAATATAACAATCTTCTCAGGAAATTACCACATTATTGAGTGAGGATAAAAAGAGTAATCTCAAATTTTCGCAACTCATTTACGTATTTTTCACGTGATTGATAAAGAGACTTTTGTTGATTTTGATGAAAATAAAGTCGTTTTTTCCATCTATAATTGTGTGCTTAAATTTTTATTGATTTAACAATAAGTATATAATATAATATTATTA
>KZ308149.1:1106191-1226972 GCA_000376725.2 Ladona fulva | reverse complement strand
ATTATTATAATAATATAATAATTTTAATACACCGCTAAGTATGTAAATGAAATAGAATACATTCATTAGCTGCAAAATGCTATAATTCGGCAACTACTTTTCTCAAAACTCTAACGTATCATCACAGCCGTGTTCCTTTTCCTTATAGATAGAAAACGTTGCTGACGTTGTTTAACGAATTTAGAACTATTTTAATTGGCAATGGAAAAGTGTTTTTGTCAACTGATGGAATCGATAAGATGGTAAAAATAAAATATATCATAATAATCATTCGTTTACAACATGATTAATCACATCACTCAAACAGCGTAATGACCGTGTGGCCTAACGGATAAGGCGTCGGACTTCGGATCCGAAGATTGCAGGTTCGAATCCTGTCACGGTCGCAATTATTTTGTTACAATCGTTTGATAATTTTAGAGAAACTGCATTCTGGAAGACGTATAGGCGAAATGCAATCCGCCAACGAGCGTAAATAGGAGACATAGCCATAAGGTGAAATAATTTTAAAAATTCATTTCTTACACGAATGATCAGCGATAGTAACATAGGAAAAAATATATCGCTCGGTAGTCGCCAATAGGAAGAAGTTGCAGAATATTTCTGTCGGGTATATGAGCGGAATGGTACCATTTTCAAAGTATGTATTATTTTAGGGGAGGAGTGAAGTGACTAATTTTGCTCACATTCTTGAAAATCGTTACACGAGAACTTGTTCATTTGTAATGTATAAAAGGCAATTTTCTTTATTGATATCGATAAGTATTCGAGTTGTGAAATTGAGGAATTTTCCAAGCCAATCTTTCTGCTTCAGGTTATCGTAATTAATTAGCATTTCTGCACCTTTCGCCAATAATTTTGCAACAGCAAACATTTCGGCGTAAATTCAAAATAGTGTGTAAGGCTACATAGCAGCGACGGTTTCAATAAATATTTGTCATCTTTCCTGAATATCTTCAGGAAATTTCTTCAATGCGTTCCGGATGCACTTCATACGATATGTGAGTTAATAAATGGCGTATATGAGTGACAGTTGGTTTGAATAACTGGCATTTTCTATTCAGATATCAGTTACAGCCAAGTTACATTTTTACACAACTTTAATATTTTTTTGACTTATGTATCAATGAATCTAAATTTTACGCATAAAATATTTGTTCCTAAAATGCCAGAATTCGAAAACATTCGTGGGAAATAAAAGAATTCTCAGATTGGGCTGATAAAAGTTCGAAATCGACGAGATATTACTGGTGCTGGTGCATGAGCCAAGCTCGTGACATGTACCATTGAAGGATTGAAATAGAAGCAGCAACGGGTGTGGATGACATAATTACTCCTCTGACGTATTTTCGCCAACGATTTTCACGTGTTAGAGAGTTAAGCGCAGATGCAGACAACAACGTTCAGCTACGTGTGTACTGCGATTTTATAGAATCGGTAACTTGACAGGCAGTAATGAAACTCTCACGTTATTGTAACTGTCCTTCGTTCAATGGACAGTGGCCAACATTATCGCTTAAGTTAAAGTAAACGAGTACCCGTAAAACTTTCCACATCAAAATCATACAATATATAGAGTAATACGATAATATTTTCAGTTATTTTTCGAGACTGCAAAGCTACTGAAATACGGTTTCACTTACCAAGACACATATATTATAGCGCATACAGTAATGAACGTCAATGAGAGACGTTATGAAAAATATTTGAATGGTCAAATTGTCTGAGCAATGTAATTCAAATTATTGTATCCGACTTATGCTTCCTATATTTCAATTAAAATGGATTAGACCATTCAAAATCATGAAATGGGTTTCAGCAATCTAATTCAATTATCCACCTATTTAGAAACATCCAGTACCTCTTAAGTTTGAAAAAAAAAACGTATTGGAAAGAAACCTTTAGGCTAAATAGTTTTATTCCACAAATATTACGCAATTGGCGCAGCCATATTTGATGCATCTCAGTATTCTACTCTACCTTACTTACTAAAGGAGAAAATTTCAACTTATCAATCTTAACTTCTGGCATATGTTCAATCAATCTCGTATTTTCTCATACATAAGATCCGATGTTTATCATAAAATACGTTGAAAATTGGAGGCCTCCCTCCTTCATTGGTGGCATTCCTTCAAAACGAAACAAAGGTAACAAGTTTACCTGCACACAACTGTGATGCAAGTAAATAAAATAACCTCATTTATGCACGATGATTGCACTAAGCTGTAAAACCATGTCAACAAATCTTTTTTTCTTGGTTATACTTATAAAATACGTATACGTACATTTGTGTCATTATTTCGAAATATATCGGAATGCTCTATTATTATCATTGTGAATTTAAAATGATCGGGTGCTATCCCGTTGGATTTCTCGAATGATTTTTGTAAAGACTTGAAAAATGAATACTGAAATCAATAAGCAGCAAGAATAATTATGGTATATTATTCTGAGATGTAAATTATCATCTTTGTAAATTATTCTATTATGATTGTAGTTTATCTTTGTAAACCGGTCCGTGATTATGTGCTGCCCCGTTAAGTTTACCGTTTTACCCTTTCCTTATCTCCTTTGACTGTTACCCTTTATCTAAGCTCATTCATAACATTAAACGTTTATCTTCCCGTTTCTCTCCTACCCTCTGACTTCTCTTTGACCACTTATTTTACAGCTAAAATGTCTAAATCGTTAAAATCCAGTGTTCTTTTTTTTCCACCATACTCACCGTTTTTATAGGCTTTAATTTACACTATACTATATTTTATCCTCAAATAAATTGATCCATTATTTCGAGTATAAGCTGATGATGACCTCATAGGTCAGTGATACCCAATCTATGCCGTTGAATTTCACCTGTCACATGAATCGTATCATGTTTACGTACAAATCATTACTTTTCACTTAACTTAGTTCCTGAAGAACAGGTAACATAAACATATTTTACGAAAGGAAAAAAATTAGGAGAGGCGACTTTTAGGAAGAGGGCGAGTGGGTGTGAGGAGTGGAAGTTTAGGAGGAATGTGAAGAGACCGGTTTGAGATCCAGGGAAGGTGTCGAACTCCGAGTTCCTGCGGGATTGACGACAACACAGTTTGAGTAGCTGCGGAACTCCCACGTGATGTATAAGTCTGCTTCTAGTCAATAAATTAGTAACAAATGCCTTTCCACAAGAAGTAAATTGTCCTAAAACTGACGTAATTCACTTCTACTTAGCCATAGTAACAGCTAGAATTTTATTTCTTCCTTGCTGCCTTATACCATTGAAGAAATTTTTTTAGCTATTAAAACCTACTATTAATCTATCTTTAGGGCAGATCGCTCCGCTAGATTTCTTCAAGCTTTTGTAATATATCGATAACGAATATGAGGGACCAATCCAATCACATTTTCATTAATAATTTCATAATCATTCGAACGAAAACTTTCTAGCAGTATTTCGTGGTATTTAATTACAATATATTCATAGAGAAAATAAAACTCTACAAATGCACAACTCCGTACAGTCATTTTGCTGAAAATACTGAGCATTTCTTTATTTCAAATTATCTCTTACTAAACTCAATAGCTTATCGTGAATGAAATTACTACCTCAAGTCAAATAAATACCCACTCTTATTTATTAAAAAATATCTAGCGGAAGCACTGTCACTAGACACGTATATATATATTTCTTATTGTATTGCTAGTGGTGAAGAGCTAGTTTTAATAGTTATTCTTTTGTAAAACGTAATAGACTTTAATAATGATCACTTCATTAGAAAAGAGAAAATAAATTCAATGCAACCAAAAGTGGTAGTTTACGTTGAAATTGATTGTATCTGGATTGAAAATTTTCATACAGGGAGTATGGACATAGAATGGGTAAAAATGAATAATCATTAGTATTGTATCAGGTATGAACGCTTTTATAATGAGTGTAATGCACGGAAAAGACAACTCACCGCAATTGTTCAAATTAGAGTGTACATATCACTTCTATTGCACACCATCCGTCTTTGATTTTCTTTGAAGTCGTGTTTACTTAAGTGGAGCCTACTCTTTAGTGACCTTCGAGTTACGGGATACTTTATGTCATCTTCCTCCGGTAGGTTTAAATATTCTCATTAGAAGTAACAGTTATGGCCATGGAAAGCCTTGACACTCTTTCTAAGAGCGAATCATAAAACATTACTTCCATCCGTATTCTGAGTATGTGATTCCCGATGAAGCATCAGCGAGATTATGACCTCGCATTAGTGAGACGTGATTATGTATCAACCAATATTAAGAAATACGAGCGCAAGGTCTGTGATCAGATTTGAAATGCAAATGAGGAGAGAAATAAAACATGAAGAAATCGGGATTCGTATTTATTTCCATTATTCCTCTCGTTATATACGTCTTAAGTGATGAAGGAGAATCATTTAATATAGTATCATCATAGTTATGGGCGTATATTGCATACTAAGCTATCAATTAACGGCGCGTGTCGCGACGATGGAATTATTTAATACTATATTCCTGTATTCGTTTAGCTTCACTGGTGATTATTTAAAGGAAGACTTTATCTTAGAATAATAGAGAACTAACAAAGAAGAAGTACGCAGAAAAAATCCTGGAAAACCTATTTTATCGTAAATCTTATCTCCGTTATACTGTAATGAAAAATATTTCCATCACAAGAATATAGAGTGTATCTTTAAGTATCAAACTCACATTTTCGATAAAAATATTCGATACGAAAACCGAATACGAAATCATGATTCTCAGTCTCCGCGTAATTAAAAACAAACAAAGCTCTTCTATTTACTCTCCAAAACGCTTGACCCTCAACAGGTCCTCAGGAATTCTTCCGGAAATTCCAACGGACGATGAGCCAACGAAAACTACGGAAATGAGAGAGCAAATAAAAGGGTTTTCAAAAATCCATCGAAATATTTCTTATCCTCTCCCCTCGGAACGAAGGACACACTATCCGTCGTTCTCTCGAAGAAGGGGGATCGTAAATTCACTTCCGTCTACTTGCATAGCTTAAGAAGTGCGTCACGCAGAACTACGTACGCAGCTCTCTCAGAGAAGGAAAAAGTAGCCGAGTAAAGAGAATCCGAGCGACATGAATGGAAGAATTATAGAGAGAGAGGTGTCATTCTTCTATTTCTCACTCCCTCGTGTAAACCCCACCGTTTGAAGGATGTAGAGCGTGGACGGTTTTTTGATTCTTTTTTCTGTGGGACATGTTTATATGCATGGAAGAATACCTAAGAGAGAGAGATGGCGCCGGCGACTGGGCTCTTTGCTGTTTCACGGCCGTAATGCATGGGCGGGACACAGTTGGAGGAGGTGCTAATATGGTGAATACAGACAAAGCGGAGTAAAGGGAAAAGTGGACATAAAGAATGCTTTCCGTTTCTACTAGAAAAGACGGTTTCAAGGCAGTGGAACTATAAATGAGGGAGGCTCTTTGAAAGCAAATACTCCTATAACCGTAAACGTTGTTGAAGATATGCATTTTTATTCGACTTTATCCCAAAGATGACATGCCGTGTTTCATATACTTTTTCATTTTAGGACTTCTCCGTATTTTCCAATATTGGTGAAACCCGTATATTTTATGCATGTGGAAGGGTCAAAAATGCTTTTTGAATTTAGATATAATTCACTGGATTTTACTTTCTTAGAATCCAGTGTACTGCCTCTTGAAATTCAGATTATTTACAACTCCGGGTAAAAATCTGGCTGGTCGCACAAGCTTCTAAATTGAGTATTAATTGATAATGAGATAAGTTAATTTTCTAATTGCTATACACAAACGTAGCTATAGGCATCGCTGTAGAAGAACTAAAAGAGAACGACTCTTACAGCAGAATTGTACCATAAACGAGGGCTCCGAACCTATTGAACGCTTAGCCATATGTATGCGCATGGATACGTGCTTGAATTCCAAACTCTTTTATTACAAACCTGGAGGTTCTGGAGACATAGGATAACTCATAAACGGTTTTTTTAGACTTTAAAAGGTTTGAAAGAAGAATTTAACACATGTAAATACTTATTATACCAGCAACGTCATTCCTAATGACGTTCTGAGGAATCTGGGTTTGTAAGAAATTAATTAATTTTTTCCGGGAAAAATAAATCATTTGATTGATTTACCATGAGATCTAATCGCATCGATACTGCAAAACACGGTGGATTCTGTAGCTAAGGATTTTTGAAGAGATGAGGAATCAAAAGAGTCAACTCTGGAGCAGTAAATAAAATTTAGGAAGATAAAACAAGTGGAAGAGACGTGGTTCCTATCCAATGGAAAGGAAAAACAAAGTAGCGGAACTTGGGTCCCTATTACTAAACACGAAAGAAACACCCGACGCCGCTCCCTATGTTAGCCGCTCCTAATTTTTCCGTTCATGGGAGCGCCTTCCGAGGGACTTGCGTGGGAAGATCTTCGGATGGCGAGAGTAGATGTCGTGGGCCGCTGAACTTGAGGTGACGGGAGAAAGAGAAAGGGACTGGTACAACCGGCAGGAGAGAATGAAAAGTTTGAATGAACGAGTACGTAAGAATGACGACCACTTTATTTTCAAGCCGTTTACTATTGGTAGAAATATTACTTCTTGTCTACAGGCCGTGAAAGTCCATGCGTCGCTCATTACCATTAATAAATTACGCCGAGAAGCCTTTAGAGATGAGTACGAAGATGATGCAATTAATCACATCATAAATTTTGGAACTTTCTCCTCCAACTTTGATTCCCACTGGATACTCATACATCATATCGATGACTCCGTTGCCCTACTGACGTTGTAAAAGTCGATATAACAAGGCTCTGGTAATTTTTATCAGTATATTCCACGTCCAATTCAATGATATAATACCATCAGTTTCAGAAAGGTGAAAGGTAAAAATATTTTAGGTCTCTTAGAGTTATGTCCCATATGACACAAGAGGATGAACATATATTATCTGATTAAATCAGACCGCAATTTAAATTCCCTTCTGTTTTGAATGTAAATTTAGAGTTATTTGAAAATTTTCTTCAAATGTTTCTTGCCTAAGAAAAGGAAAGGGAAAGTCATTAGATAATATTAAGTAAAAAGAACCAAGTCGTTCTGCATTCAGTAATCAACCTGCTTGGAATTCCCCCATTTGAATAGTAAAATATAATACATTTCTTCTTATCTCCATAATCTGATTGCAATCACGAAGGAATGTTTTATCTCCTATCAATATTAAGAAGAATATTTACCAGACTATTGCCTTGTTATTAGAGCAATGACTTATAATAGCATGGTCGTTCAGAGTATTCCTGCAACCATCTTTAAAATTATAATATGAGAATGCATTGGCGTTAATGCAATTGGTGATGGAAATTGATTAATAATAAGTCTTTTATTCCTTCATTTATCACATAAATTTAACCAAAATCGCTCTTATAGTTTCAACTCAAAAACTTTAAAGCGCATAATTATACTCCTTTGAAATGAACGAACGACTATGTAAGTGAATTTTCGTGATGTATTCCACGCAACCTGTGTATTAAATATGCATCGATTTTTATTTCGAAGGACTTCACCGCGAGAAGTCAATTATTCTATGGGATGGAATATTAAGAGCTTCGATGGAGTATGTACTCGTTTAAGTTGCGAGAACTATCAATTAACGAACAATCCATCTTCACTTTCTTAGGTATGAGACTTTTCTACTCCCAAAAGTAAATTACAAATTTTTATGTATCAGCAAAATTTCAATCGCCACGATAGAGATGAATTAAAACTTGCATTTTAAAATGATGCAGAAGAATAGATAGAGGCTCGAGTGGCCTTAATGCTTTATCATTGAGGAATCGTAAGGCGTCCTGAATCGACCCCGTAAGAATTCCTTTTATCTCATCCCATACAGCGACCCACGGAAAAAAACCAAGAGTTACCTATCGGACTCGACCAGAGATTAACAGCTCTCTTTGAAGCCCACTGAATATAAAGTAAGCTCATTGATTTACAGCATAGCCACTCGAGCGGCTAATGGACTATTGGAGGAACAGAGAAGCTTCGGTGTGGTCGAATGCGTACTGCAGCTTCCCATCTCAGGTCCCGGCACCGTAGGAGTGACCCCTTTCGTGCCCCTTCCAGAAAACTTTTCTCGGACATCGGCTGCACTCTACTTCACCCCATGGACACGTATCTCCCTTCCATACGCTAGGACGCACAAGCTTTCCCTTTCCCGATTCTTCCCACCGAGTAACGTGGGAATGACGGAAGGGGCGGGACTGTTATGTGGGAACGAATGGGGGTGGCGCTCGGAAGGCGACGGATGGAGTAGCAAAATAAAAACTTCCTTCTCTCACCTTTACTGGGTGTTGTGGGAGATAGTGAGAGGATATCGGGGAGGTCGTTCCGATCTCCGACGGGAAAAGAGTTTAAGAAGGAAAGGGAGGGAAGCTGTGGTCCAGGTGCTTTTAAGAGCGTGAGAGTGAGAGCGATAAAGAGGGATTTGGAGGCGAAGTGAAAGACGGAGAGAGATATTAGGACTTGAAAGGAAAAGGATTTTTTTCGGAGATAAAACGTTGAGTGGTCGCCCTCTGATGATTTCTTAAAACGAGTGGGAAGTTTACGCTTGAAATTTGCAGAGACTCGTTCGATCGGTGCGCGAGACTTCTAAAAAGTGATTGTAGAAAGGAAAGGCTGAGTGTAGAGCAACACCTTTAAGTTTATCTACCGATGTCCGTATCCATGCCTAATGAAGGAAATTTTTCATATCGAACGTGACGAATAACTTAATTACTTACAATTACCCACAGTTTCGTTGTAGAGGATGTGCCAAATTTAATGAAAAATACTATCCATAATAGGATTAATGAATCGTAAACGATGACGAGAATTTTAACTGAAATCATACTTCTCTTGTTTTATTCTTATATATCCATATTTCCCATTTGAATTAATAAATTTTCTTTAAAAATAACGAAAACGATATTAAATTTTGCATTATTATTTGATGACTTTATGAAATTTTAAAATGAAACCTTTAAACCTTCTGTGAAAAGAATCTAATAATTTCTGGTGATTTCATGCTTAAGGAATTTCATACCTGTTCTATCTGTTTGTAAATAAAATTTCAAAAACGACTTACATAGCTCTGAAAGATATCTTTGTTTTCCAATATTTTTACTTTAAGTATTTATGGGTATATGAGAAAACACGGTCAGACGGAACTTTGAAGACATAATACTTTTCTTTCATATTTAATGCATCTTTCCTAGAATTATGGCGCAAGTAAAATTGTATAGCTCTCCACAATATAGTCTATATTGTGTTAATTTATCACTAAAATGCAACTCGCTTTCAAAAGTAAATAAAATAAAAACCTCTACGTTTTCGAAGAGAAAATATAAGCATACAGCTATGGTATGATATATATTAACTATGTAGTCTTGAAATCAGAAATATTCTAGACAAGAATGAAATTATTTACGGGCATATTATATATTAATATAGAAGATAAATCATTTGCTTAAACAACATACTACAGAAACCTACAAAGATAGCAACTGTCCATCACTCTCCATATCCATATAAATAACAGGTTTAGAACTTGAAACAACTTCCGTACCCCTCTAAAAGATACTGGCCATACGATCAATTTAAAGGCGAAAATCAGGCCAGAAAATGTTTCAAAAGATAAGCTGTTATATTTATGACATTATCGCATATGGCTTCATTAAAAATTTTCTCCGGAAAGCTTTGAGACCATATTTTAAAAAAATACTCACAAGACCTATCAAAAGGATTTTAAATTATCGGCCGAGCGAATCGTAATTCATCAGTGATTTAAGTCAGGAACGATGTGAAAGTCTCATTTGCATGTTTGTTGAGAAAATTAAGAATTTGTTAGTAAGCACGGCTTTCATTTGACAGACTTTTCATAACACCGTTCTCGCTTCATACCTTGCCACCTATACTATAGATATGTTTGAGAGAATTGTAATCATCCATAGCTACATATTCGTCGTTCTTTTGGGCGTGAAATGGAGCGATGTAAAAGAATCTCTCCATTGAGACAAAACGTATGACCTCGAAGGCTGATATTAAAGGAACCGGTGTCGGAACACGTGCTCTGGCCTTGTTGCTTAAGGTCGGGGAGTAAGATTCTTTGATTAATGCCGATTCAAGAAATCTTCATTTTCCATAGGAGAAAAGTACAAAGACTTCATATGATCTTGAATTAATTGTTACCTTTCATATCTACTGAATCTTTCAAAATGAAAAGGGTAAGAAGTGGGAGTGGTGTTTTATAGTCAGTAAAATTCTTAAAATACTCTGAAATACGAAGGTAATCATCCCTTTACTGCCAGCACCAAGATTAAGAGTAGTGTCTTTAGCCGTCCATATAAAGGAGTAGTCGGCATTGACACAACTCCTTCATTGAATTCAACTCCATTTAAGTGCTACCTTCCTCTCTCTGGTAATGGAATTCATTCTTTGAAAAATTCCATTGATGTACACATAATATTCGTAAACATTTAACTAGAAATGACCTAAAACATGATTCCCTCGAAACCACAGAAGATGAAGATACATTCCTTTATCTGCATAGATACGACTTTAATTTTAGGCGAAATTGGGACTAAACTAACCTAGTCCTCCATGTAACCTATCAACACTCGTAATAAAAAAGATAAAACGGAAGTAAAATTAAAGTACAATTAAAGTTCTAATAAAAAATTATTCACACGCAGGAAGAAAAGGGAAAACAACATTAATGCTACAAATAAATAACAACAACATCACAACATAAACATTTNAGTTGTTCCACAAGTTAAATCGTATCAACTTCAATGAATAGAAGTAATGTTTAACATTTATGTGACTGTATTATCCGCTGATCCTAACAATTAAAATTTATAGATAAATTCCGATATACCTCTTTAATGCATAATCAATAATTTAATTCTCCATTTTGAGATCTTATCATTGCTAATTGCATTCATACCACAAAGTCGAGGCCGAAGTAGTGGATTTTGATATCATTATATATTTTTGAAGTAGTAGTAAATACTCCGAATTCCTATGTAGCAGAAGTGTATTTTCATTATTTCCGATAAGAAAACGATTAAAAAACAGGGGAACACGTATGAAATCAATGCAAGTTTCCTAATCTTAAAATTAGAAAAGAAATTTTTAAAACTATAGGAGCATATGGGTTAGTCGAATTGTGTTTCATTGAGAATTATCGTCTTATCGTTTCCTCTTATTAGCTAAGAAGAAGGCGATAAAAAAAATCAGGTATAGAATATTATATGTCAGCAATACTATGTCCTTTTTGATATATAACATAACATCAATGTCATAATTATATACTTTTGGATACTATCTGGTAAAATTTACATTTATTTGATAAATCACAACATTACATCATTTAAATAAATTATTAAAAATAAAAATTATTATTTATGCTCAAATAATTCAATGACATGGTAACTTCTAGTTTCCATTAAACACTGTCAATTTAGAATGTATCGAAAAATTTTATAAGCTGATGAAAAATATTGGCGATTTTATAAATAGTTCATTCGATAATAATCTGGTTTTGCAAATTTTTATAAAGAGTCCGTATGACTATCTGTGTATCTGTCATTTTAATTACAAAATAATTTTAATTTTCATAAATTTCAGTAATTTTGGCAATTGTTCAAAACAATTTTACTTAAAACGGAATTTAATTGGACGGTTTTCAATTATTTAAATGATAACAATGCTTTCAATGACGAGAAAGGAGTAATAACTCTATGGCAACGTGAAAAAGATTTCTTTTTACTCCTCTCCAATTACTTAAATGATGTGCAATAGTAACAATGAACAATCATATAAATGATAATTGCAACCTAAATTGATAAAAATGAATGAAACTGACACAGTTAATTCGAAACCTCATCAGCCAAGAATTACGTATAGTTAGTACGCCCAAAGACAACGGGTAATAGCGATCTTAATTATTTTTTCAGGAATGAATGAACGTAATTAATACAGCAGACCTTGGAGCAGATATACTTGAAAGGATTTTACTTATACTCATTAACTTCTTCTGAGAAACATTAATAGATATCTCCAAACATTTTAGTGCTTAGCGTGCAATTAGTTTAATTACAAGTGTAAATAACTTCAAAGAGAATCGTGCATCTGTCCAGTGTTAGCAATATCCAAATAGCAGCTGTGAAGATAGGAAAAGAACAAACGAAGAAGTAAGGGACACTTGGCAAGCGCAGACTTAGAAAGAGTAGAAGGAATAGATTTTTCTTCACCACACCACCGATGAAGATTTACGGTCTTGTTTTCTCCTTTCCCTCAGAACAAATCGCATCTCTGCCTTCAAGTGCCAAGAGAAGGAGTTTCATTCGTTATTTTCTGCTAACGCAATGCCATCGGGAAGTAATAACGCGGCAAATTGTTTCGCCGTAATTCACGTCGGAGTGAAATCCTTTATTTCGACAGCCATGAAATTATGGTATCATAAATATATTTATATTAATATATTCTTAGAGAAAGGAGACAACCTTGTAGTGGATCATGATTAAATAAAGTTATATTACAATTCAAACATTTTTGGCTTAATAAAGAAAAAAAGGTTACCGGATTGATTGTTATACATTTGGAATGCTTAATGGGCACATTTGGAGACAGAAGGCAATGTATATATCTACGGGAGTGTACTATTTCTATTGATTTAGTGAAAGATACGATGAACTGCTCACTAAAGGAGTTATCAAGATAGCACGTCAATTATAAATTCATAGCATAAAATACCAAACAAAATAACACAAATATATGGCAGTAAGTAAAAATAAAAGTGAAATAATTGAACTACGTAACTCATATCTTAGGGAAACCTGGAGAGAAAAGAGCTTTCCCATGAAATATGTTATTTTGATGCGCATAACTCATTTTAATTTATTACTGTTAAATTTTCAACACCAGAAATTTATGTATAATTACTTCCAAATAATTAATTATTAAATAAAAATATTTAGTAATTTTACGACATCGATTTACTTCTAGATAAAACCGGAATCATGTCTAATTTCTGTTATCCTAACGAAAGTGAATGTTAGTCTCAGGTAAATATATTTATAAAGAAAAGTAAGCTTAGTGTATAGTAAAAAACAAGAAAGAATATCCGTTGTAAGATTCCATTGTATTTACAGCTTCAACAATACGTTTATAAAAATCGCTTACGAAAGTATCCGAATTGAATGATATAAATCATTGCCGTATCAATCACTCTTTGATAATATGAAATACTTATGCGATCCTCTTTAAAAAAGAGGCTGTGTAATTTCAGGATTCTTTAAAGTCAACGCTTTTGATAAAATTTCCAATATGGCCTCCAGGCAAGCTTGAACAACCTCGGTTCAATCTGCCTCGAAATGTAACCCAAATGCAAACCGAACACATCCGCTTTCACGATTCGTCGTTATCTTTATTCGTATCACATGTTTTCTGGAGTCAAACCATTTACTGCTGAACGTTCCTTCGAATCTCCTTTTCTGCCAGCGGGTGCAAAATTATCATTGGGCCACTTCCGAAAATATAGAAAGTTGATAACTTCGTGACCAGTGTTGAATCATTTAGCTTAGTTGAACCGAAAAAGGATCCAATGTTTATTCACACCGCCTTCCCTGATCTGCTCTTATTTGTCTTGGGAATTACTTCTTTTGGACCAAATCTTCCACTCTCTCCCGGTCTTTCCGCACGCTCGCGCCGAAGACACTTTCTTCTCCGCCTCCGTCAAACATTCCTATTTCTGTTTGCTACGCCCACATTTCCGACTTTTAACTTTTCTTACTTTTATTTTTCTTGATGGGCTATTTCTCCTCCTGGTAATTTTGTCAGACCTCATTTTGGAGAAGAAACTCAGTCTTATTTCTCTCCAGCCTTAAAGTGCCGGGACGGATGCTTACAGTTTAAGGATAAGATTCTGAGTCGTGATAATCCCTTCTTTCAAGTTGTGAAAATCGTTATCTTCCTTTTAACTTCCCTCGTGTCGACAAATTCGGCTGTCGTATGTATAAGAGAAAAACTTGGCAACGTTGTCCTTGAGTAACTAAGTTCACAGGGGCTCTCGTAAATCTCTTTAATTGCTGAAGCCTGATTCAATAAGATATTTTCTCATAGCTATGGGTAAATCTAGGTTGAAATTCACGTCAATGCATTCACAGATCTTCCGCTCCTGGTAGAGGTAGTATCTTTGAGCAGAATGCCATACAGTTGTAGTGGACGTTCATACACCCTGCTAAATAGGCCAATCACACACCAGGGGAAAAATTGGGGAATGTATGCTAGGATGCCTGCCAGTCTTGTGCCATGTTAATTTACTATTCCACTTCGCGCACCGAGTTACTCCATGATCAATATATACAATATGACACATAAAGTGATGCATTGAACTATGTGTTATTTCTCAAGATATCGCAAAAATTGATTTCATAAGGTGAAGTATTGAGTTGTTCCACAAGTTAAATCGTATCAACTTCAATGAATAGAAGTAATGTTTAACATTTATGTGACTGTATTATCCGCTGATCCTAACAATTAAAATTTATAGATAAATTCCGATATACCTCTTTAATGCATAATCAATAATTTAATTCTCTATTTTGAGATCTTATCATTGCTAATTGCATTCATACACAGCAGAGCTATCCGTAGACATATAAAGGTATGCGGAAACCCGTAAAATTATATAGTTTAGATTAAACCTGGAAAATTGGCATTCTGTTGTGGGAATCGCTTTGTCTATAAAACGAGACGAAGAAGACATTTGTAGCAATGATCGAACCTACAAACATGCATTAAATAAAACTGCGCAGCGCGTCCTACGTATTAATCGAGTCGTGATTAAGATTCACACAACACGTTTAAAGTATAAATGTATATATTTCATTTCCTTCAGGGAGAGAAAATAGACTAATTTAATTTTTCCAACACGTTGGTTTTCCGAAATTGAGCTCAGCATTTACATAAACAACTTCTACTCGCATGAACATAAATTTTATGAAAAAATGAAATAAACTTTATCTGGAGTTCATAAATATTTTATAGTTTAAATTAGGCTTTGCAAACCTTGCTCTCCTTTTATTGCCGTCACCTCTTTAGGTCCATCAGCGTGCGAGGGTGCGTAAAGTGAGACCTTGGGAGTCAATCTCCGGCAGTCACGCGACCGAGCTATTAAAAGACAAAAAGAGAATACAGGGTCAAATTTAGCTCTTCATAACTCAGCCATTTATTTCAAAGCTGGAATGAGCTTAAAGGCAAACGTAGGACAGATTACTTTCCTGATGGGGCGAATATTCCGGGAGACGGAGATGGTGGCAATTAAAATTAAAGGTGAAGATTAGAAGCAAATAAAAATAAAAGTGCAGATCAAACATTAGTAACTCTTATACAGATAATATAGAACATATGTATCTTGAAATTGAACTCAGTCAAAGTTTTGGTTTTCAGCATTTCTGAAGAAACTACTTTCGAACAAGTAGAGTGTCAGTAATTGAAAAATCGTACCATTCCTTTTTTTATGTTGGCTTCAATAATAATTATCCTTACTTAACCTCTTTGTTCCAAAATGTTCAAATTTTAGGCAGCAGAAAGATATATATTTTTCGCATGCTAACTATTCTGCTACGTATCTCAAAGACA
Organism: Ladona fulva; assembly: GCA_000376725.2. Taxonomy (NCBI): domain Eukaryota; kingdom Metazoa; phylum Arthropoda; class Insecta; order Odonata; family Libellulidae; genus Ladona; species Ladona fulva. The sequence continues at coordinate 1,211,304 of KZ308149.1, read as the reverse complement.
AAAATTAAACGTTTATATAACTCGCAGCAACCAAATCACAGGCATATAGAAGAAGAGCTTGAAGAATATCAAAAAGAGCTTGATCACTTGAGTGATATCTAAGTACAGTGGTATCTCGACTTACAAACTCTTCAGCATACGAACACTTCATAGTCCGAACTTTTCGACATACGAACTTCTTCTTACTCGATTTTGATCTGTAGATATGAACTTAATTTCGAGAAACTGAGGAGATATAACGGAACATTTGGTCTCTAAATACAAGATTTTCGAGTTATGAACTTACCGGAACGAATTAAGTTCGTAAGTCAACGTACCACAGTATTTGAGTATAATGACATTGAAAGTGTTTGAATGTAACTTCATCAGAAAAGGTTACGTATTCCATTGCGTAAAATGTTTCATTTCTATTAGGAGGTAGAATGCGAGCAACAAACTTCGTATTTGCCATCCAAATCTAATTCAAGTCAGCTGTATCATATGTTAGGAGTCAGTTTTCAGATAAGATCAATGAATAACTTTGCATCGGTCCCTTACAAATGAAAGGTACGGTAAACCATGAGACACGCTGTCAGCAAAAGAAACTAGAGCATCCTTACTTCCTTTAAAAGCCTTATTAACTACTTGCAATAATGTTGTTACTTTCTAAATAGTAGATAAGATGATTTCTAATGTATCGTTCAAATATTTTATCCAAGGAGAGAAGTAAAGATATAATGAGATCATTTGTAATTTTTATATATAAGGGTCACAACGGCAGTTTTCATTAGTTAAGGTAGAAGGCCACTAGAAATACATGGGTTAGTAAAAAATGTAATTGTATATATGTTCAAAACTCTCATCCTTTGGGTCATTCTTTTCAATTTTATCATCACCATGGCCTTTGAAGGGAAGCTGTCTTAAAAGCTTTTTACTTCAAAATCCTGGTTAAGGAGATAACCGAATATAGAACCGATTTTTCCTGTGATTAGATGCACTATGGCAAATCCTTCACCTTCTTTAGTGGACCAAAATTGTTTATATTCTTGTATTCATCCTTCTCTCTTCTCCTCCTGTCTTGAACCAAATAAACCCTTCTATTTTGTTTTCCAACTTAAGAGAAAATTTTTCATATTCCATTTAAATCGCTATCCCGCTTATAACGCGGTTTGCACTCGTTTCCTTGAAAGGCGTCTTAAATGGATTTCACTGGGCACATCAAACATGCGAAACCACACGGTACATTTACTCGGGCATACGCAAACGGGAGAATAGATTGGTTATCTATGCCCCTGATCCTATCACACCGCTTCTATCTGAGCCACGCCAAGGTCGGCGTGCCATGTTTCGCGCCTTGATTAATCTCCACTTTTTGTAATCGGAAGCCGTTCCTTTGGCACACGTATCATACGACACGCCAGTCAGCTTGTTCTCTCGGACGTCATTAATCAAGAAGGGGTGGAGACGGAAAGAAACGGAGAGAGAGAAGCGGTGGGTCCAGGCACCGCTCTCTGGGGCACTAGTTCAAACTAAATGAAATGATTTTCCTTAATTTGTTTAATTAAACTGGGGAGGGAGGAGGAACGGAGAGAAGGCGTGCGCGGAAGTAAATATTTTTTCGTCATATGTGGAAATTGCTTTTGGAGGGCACGACAGATTCTCGAACGCGAGGGAATATTTGCATTGTCAACACGGTGATTAATTAGCTTGACGTCTCCTGTTACGTTTTACATTTCAATTAACGGGACGGTTAATTGAGAAACTCATCCGTGAATTTCGTACAGTTCGCGAAATGTATACAAAAGATGGCTCTTTTTTGATAATTATCGCGCCAGAAACTGAGTTTTGGAGGAAGTAGGCTCGTGCTGCCCTCGATTTTTTTCTAAGAAGGGAAAATTTCGTCTGGGATTTGTCGCCATGTTTTGGTGTGTAATTTATGGGCTCTTTGTTAATTTGGCCTCTCTAAATAATCAACTGAAGAGTAAAAGGTAGTAATATAATGAGTAACCGGTTGAATTTTCATACGTACCACCTTTCTGTTTCCTTCCATACTTAACGAAGGATATCTCGTGGGAATACATGAAGTCTAAAACCCCACACGCAACTGGAAAGTCTCCAGTAGTACTAGTCATACTAGAGGAAGAGTAAGTCATATTAAAAAAATATACGGTTCTTCACATAATAAGCGTGAAAAAATTTGAGTACGTTCAGCAGCATTTTATATAAAAAATGTCTTATATTAATACAGTGGTACCTCCATCTACGAACTTAATTTCAAGTTCAAAGTAGGCCACTTTTAAAGTTTGTATTTTGAAACCAAGTTTTCCATTGTATCTTTTCAGTTTCTAGGTTCTCGAAATTAAGATAGTAACTAGAGATCAAATAGAGTAAGAAAAAGTTCGTATGTCAAAAAGTGAGTACGTAAAGCAGTATAAATCGTACAGTAAGCGAGGTTCCACTGTGGATGATCATTTACCAATAAACTGACCAATTATTACCTTCATAAAGGTGAGATTTACCAATCCCTTGGACAGAAGCGGCAGATTTCATCTCTACCACCTGAAGATAGGAAATCGGTTAGTTGTATTTTATATATTAAATTATGAAGTGATTAAGAGGTTCAAGAAAGGGACGAAGAATAAAAGTAATTCATTGGCCTTGAAACAATAATAATTGGATACGTCAAGGTACCTGAATATCTTCATAAATTGATTCCCTCAGAAATAACTCAAGCACAATAACAACGTTAGATAGCACCCGGACCACATGAATTCCCTGCTTCGGCTATTCCAGAGCTACGACCAATCGACCATTTTAACTCGAGTTAAGCATATGTCAATTTCTTTCGATGTATATTTAAAAAATCTGCCGATCGTATATAAAGCTCTTTCTTTCCGCAAGCATACTCGATAATGAGAGGTTAATGCTACGGAATGTATCTATATGTATGATGATGCTTCTGCCATGTATTACAAACTTTAAAATCTTCTATTCAATTTCTACCACTTATGCTGCAATCTATCCTTCGCAGGTTCCTTCCTATTTCGCAGGTTTTTCACATCCCCCTTCTCTTCGTGGGTGTTTTCCTGCAGTGGAGATACCTATTCTATGCATAAAAAATCAGTTTTTTTTTTACTCCTCCACGAAAACACTTTCTTTCCTTATTTTCTTTTCTTTCGTTTCTTTTCTCTCACTTTATGACAAGGGTTAAATGGAAGATGGGAATCTTTAGACCCAATTTCGCCCAATAAAGACGTTTATTATTATTGTTTTTGTTGTTATTATACGAAATAGATTTTGATTTCCTTCGAGCATCGAGGGCGATATGGGGGAATATTCAAATGACGACGGAGCCCCGATCTAGGTCGTGCTATGGTCATAACGACTTCTCTCTCTCATTAATCAGGTCTTTTTTAAGGCACCATTCCTACGGGACAACTTCACGTGACCTGATAGTGAGCAGTACTTCGGGCAGATAATTTGTCACAGCTCCTGGAACAAGATGTAAGCGCTCATTCGAGCGAGATATCCTCCAAAAATTTGTTTTTTCTCAACTAAATTCTAAAAATTACTTCCCTGATCAGATCTTCCTCATTCTGCTAGTTAGAGAAAAACTATATAGTTCGCTTCTGACCCTGATTTCAAATATAGCATTTTATAAATCTCTGAGAATATACATAATTACCCAATATATAAACCCACTATATAATATGTATATTATATTGTATAATGTAATTTTATATTTTATTTACTTGTACTGTGCTAGTTCATAATATGCACTATATTAAATATCTTTTACGATCAACTTTAACTGACAGAGAACAGAGCCGCTCCCAACCCATCTGCCGACCGGGTACGAACATAATTCGTAATTCATAATACGTAAATCGTGTTCATCACACATACAACAAATAATGTTATTTTAATAATAATAATAACGGTTGGCTACGCTTCTCCTGCCGCCCCTAAAATGCTGCCACCAGGGTGCGATGCACCCCTTGGACGGCTCAGCTCTAACAAACAATAATATTTCTGTTCGATATATTTGTTGGTAATATTTGTTGAATACAATTATCATTTGTAGTTTTTAATATCTTTTAGGTAATCTATCTCTGTTTGTTTCATTCACTCCTTCACCTTTCGCAGGTTTTCCCACCTCCCTTTTCTTTGTGAGTGTTTTCCTACTGTAGAAACATTTTCTCTGAGAAAAAAATTCAGCTTTTATTCTCAAAAAAAAAACCAACTTGCCTTTCCTTCTTTTATTCCAATTTCCGCTGAGCTTGTTAAAATTGGTATATGTTGTAGTTAAAAATCTCATAATGCTATATGTTTATATTTGTACAAAACTCATAATGGTTAAATGGAAGATGAGACTAGTCACAATATCGCCAAATAAAGATGTTTGTATTGCATTGTATTCTAAATTTCGTATTTGGAGTAGTTTTCTTATCGGAGTCTTCAAAGTTGCTGCCTCTATATTCAGATTTCTTTTGTCTTTTGGGAAATGAAAGAGGAAAACGTTTCTTTTATTTACTTTTATGGCAGTCTTATTCATAACGGATATAAAGTGAAAGCTACTGAAGCATGAAAGACGCTGAATACTGGTGTTCGTTTCGGTCACTTCTTATTGAATGATATGGCCACCGATCTCTCGTGGACTTTTGTGCGTTTTGACAGGGTGAGGAAAGCAGGAGCAAACTGTTTAATTCCCTCCTTGAGCTATTGTTGGAGAGGGTTGTGGTTCCTACAGACCTGCGGGGCTGAATACTTTACAAACCGGTAAGCAAGCAGACGGTTTTATCGCAAAATTACATTGAAATCTCATAATAATTACGAGTCTTTGATGAAGTAGATGACGATAACAATATGACATACTCAATTATTAGAGAAAAATCAGAGAATCAGGGGAACATTGAACAATACTTCAAGTGAAATGCCCTTCTTTTCTAAACAAATTCCAGAGAAAAATTTCTCTATACCCACTATGGTAGAGGAAAAGCAAAGAGATCGAGTTATAATTAGGTATACGTATGTCTTTCGTCGTCAAATATTTATTGCAAAAAGAACAGTTTTTCAACAAGAAAACTCATTGTCACCTCATTCAGAAATGCTAATTAACCGTTGTGAAACTTTAACTGCGGCGCGATAACCATTCCAGAGAGTGCTGAAAGATTTACTAAGTTGTTTTTCTTTCAAACTTTTGGAATCTAAATTATCTCAAACAATAAAATTTTCAAGGCATCCTATTCAATACTGGAAGCAAATAAAATTTTCACAAGTAGTTTGAAAAGGGAAAAAGAATATGCTGACGTAGAAAAGGAAAGGGAGTCAACATAGATCACGATAGAAGAGAAACGAAGGGAGATAAAACAGAACCTCGATAAAGACAAGAGATAAAGAGGGAAGATAAGGAAATGGGAGGGACACTCAGATGAGGGTGAAGAAAGGTGAAGATAAGACTTATGAGTGAGAAAAGGGGAAGCAGAGGAAACGAGGAAGAAGAGAGGACAGCAAAGAAGATATACGAAAGGAAACAGAAAAGAGGGATGGGGAAGCGTAAAAAGAGGGAGGAGGATAAATAATAGCAAGGGTTTGGCGGATGAAAGGGATGGATGATGGCGATAAGTAAAGCATAGGGGACGAGCGAGGAGCATCGGAAGTCAAAATAGTAGGAGATAAAGTAAGACGAGAAGTAGCGAAAACATCGTTTTGTATGAAGTTGAGGCGGAAGGAGAGCGACATTTGGAGGGGAAAGAACCAGAGTGAGAAGACGGGAAACATTATGAGGAATGACCGAGGTGAGGAAGGAGACGAAGATTTTCGATAGAGAGAGAGAGGAAGTAAAAAAACCAATGGATGAATCTTCAGTCAATCTCAAAGGCACGCCGCTCTGTAATATACTACAAAAGGGTGTGACCCCTTTACACATCATATACTTATCAAATGGAGTCTTCATATACACATACATGCATACATATACACTCACGCGTGCATAAGGGATCATGCCTAAGGATGTAGCGCAGAAGATTTTAATTTATTATCTTATAATTTTTCATAAGTCCCATCGCTATCAGATTGGAAAAAGACAGTTCTAAGAGTCTTCTTGCATATAATAATCATCATAATCATTTATAAATGAAACATTAAATCTTAAATATGTATGCATTAATATACATTCGGTCTCTCTCTTCAAGAGCTGCCTAAATGAGAATGCGGGCCTTTCCCATTATTGAATTTCTTCTTAGATGTATCATACTATAAAACATAAACACTATAAATGGTTATATTATTTAACGGGTACCAACAGCAACTACACAGAGGTATAAGTGAACCAAGTTAAGGAAAAAAATATTGCCTTTGCAGAAAAAATTTGTTTTGTGCACGACTTTTACCCGTTCTACTTTGGTAGAGAAGAGAAGTTAAAAAAACAGACCTTTCAATAGCCCATTTTAAGGATAAGTAGGAAATGATTCGTTGGATCACACGGCTCTACAAAATTTAAATCCGTTTCATTATAGTATAAGCAGATAAGATTTTGCAAATATATATTTTATCAGATATAGGGAATTATACTGCTATTACCTATACTTATTAAGGAAGGATTTTTTATGGGAGCAGTAGATATAAGGAAGAGAGAGGCACTGTTACCTCGGCAGATTAAAATCCGGCAATGTCCTAATAATGTGGCCATTTAAACATATTTATCTCATTTTACCGAAAGCAAAGTCTCTATTAAATAGATTTCTTCATTCTATACTTCAATGTTATTTAAGCTTACGACAAACTATTAGGCACATATGTAGAAATATATATTACGTACAAATATTTGCAAGAAAAACAGCACTAAAAATTTCGAAAGCACGACCGTTATCGATGGAGAAATTTCTTGCTTATTACTGTTGAAGCAGTTCATTAGAGTAATGCTGTTGCAGTGTTATTAAAGGAGAACTCAAAGCAAATTCTGCTATTAAGTGATATGCACATGTATCTACAAGTATCCACCAAGGAAGTTCTCTAACTAACGCTTGCGAATGAGACGCAAAATGTAATTTTCATCATGTGATTGAACAAATATATGCGCAGAAGTATTGGAGGTCGTATATAGAGAGGAATCAACTGCTCAAAAATTTAATAGTACGCGAAATTACGAAACTAGAGATAAGAGGAAGAAAAACTCTTTAGGTCAGACAAAAGGAGATATTAGTTGCCAAGAAGCACACGAAAGAGAGTTAACCAAGGAATTTGATCTACCGATAGCTAAGAGACTCATATTCGTATTTTTCATAAGCCACCAGTGTTGGCGGAGTTAACCATGCATGAAATTCATCCACCCACAGCCACGTTTATTCTCGTGAGCACCCGCTCCAGGACAGTGAGAAATGCGACGGGCCCCGCATTCGCCAGCATGCGCGCTCATTACTCGACGTAAATCCACGGCTACTTTTGGGGGGTAAATGATCAATCGCGCGGTTTAAAATCGATCGCGGAAACGCCCACTCCGTTGCACGAATCGTCAAAGGCGCCGATAGCCGCTACTTAGGAAGGACGGCGACAAGGAAGAGGTATTGCCGGTCGCGCGGGGACGGCACCAGAGGATGGGGAAGCTGTCGGAAGGTGTACCAAAACCATTTATCGCGCTCCGTTTTCATGTGTGGAGTGAATGATAGGGGCGCGGCGTGGGAGAATTTCGCCTCGGTTTAAGAACTGGTTAGCTTTAGTGGCGTTCAAATGCATATTTATGTCCTGCAGATTGTGTTTCAATTTACGGTGTCTCCTTCTGCTCGCTGTCTCGCAAATAAAATTTTCTCCATCAAGGTTAGAGAGATTTGGTTGGCTTTTCCGCAGTCGCGTCGGTTCCTTTCCATCCTGCCTGCCAACGGTTCCCTCGATTTTTGGAATGAGAATTTCTAGGAATGAGCGTTTTTACGACCGTGCCGTTATTATGCTGGGCTTTAACCTACCGTAAAAGATACTTTGAATTATATCATGAAATATGATGAAACATCATAAAAATTCGGATTTAAGTAACATGTTCATAATCTCCTTTAATAGAGAGCCTTAAGGTTCTATGACAGGAAAAATTTATGCTAGATGACAAAACGTAACTCGATGATTATTTGATGGCTCATAAACTATGTAATTTATAGTAAGCAGACAGTTATATATTCGAACTAAAAGGAAATTCCGAGAGCAGATTTGCAGTGACTAGTTTACATTAGATGTTTTTTATAATAGCACGGCATTCTGAAAAAGAAAACTCAAATTTTTGGAATATAAATTGAATTATACCGCTTTCCGTGTGATGATCGACGGCTACTCTGTATCATGAATTTCACTACATTATGAATATAAAGAGTAGGCAGAAAGAATTTTGATGCCAGGAATATAAAAATACTAAAATCTGTTTGCGGAATTTTATGTATATAGCTGAGCAAAGAGAAAGACTTTATTTTGAAGTTTTAGACTTTCAAAAAAAAAAAAAAATAGGAATTTCTTGATGATATTTGAAATGAACTCCGACTTAGATATGTGTTGTCTACGGAATAAGTTAGATAAAAGTAACCGTCTCTAAATAGAAAAGCTAGGGATATTAATTAAAAATGTAATGTAATGCCAATGCACCTCTCGTAATTCATCAATCTAAAAATATCACAACATTTAAAGTTGCAAAATATAGATTACTATATTAAAATGACGGTCCATTTGTTTTCTCTTTGTCCTTTATTTGGAGGACTTCGAAAGAACTGCGCACTAAATTTGTACTTTCCCGTAGAATTCATTATTTCTTACCATTTATCTGCCTACTTCAAGAGGATACAAATTCATCCTTAAAAAAAGTTACTGGAAAGAGGCAAAAAGGAATCAAGACAATAAGATCATGAGGATTAAGATCAATTTATATTTCGAGCGATTTAAAATAAATTCCGTCAGTGAAAATACCGATGGAATTAGTTATACTTCGGTCCTTAAAATTCCCATTTAAAAATTAAAATTGAATTACGAATGCCTTTACAATTCTCATGAGCCAGTTGTATACACTCCCTTTATCATCTTTTACTCCTTTTAGCTCTTTCTCCATATGTCCCTAATTTTATCCAGTAAATGTGGGTCACTGAAATGTAACGCACTATTCTGTCCGTTAAATATCTCCAACATCAATATTTAAAAAAAAAATGAGGATTCATAATCAAGAGAACCTTCGCGAATATGTACAGTTGCGACAAGTGATGCGGAAGCATTCGGAGCAGCGATGGCTACTGAATGCGAACACGACGAAACTACCGGAGTAATCGGTAAGGTTCCGTGCCCTCTGAGTTCTTTTCTGAGAGGCAAGATGCAATCTCGAAAAAATAACGCGATGGATACGGATTCACCGACGCAGAAAGGTGCACTTTACGAGGAACAAAGACGTATGCCGGACATTTCCAGAGCACGTGCATCTCTCTCGTTACAACGATCCCAGCGCTGCCCCGATTCTTCAGAATGCCAATCGCCGAGAGTATCGTCTGCGATCCTTCCCACGTGCACACAAAAACAAGACTCACGTAAGAGGCTCGCCGGGTCTATTCAACGCAAAGGATGAAATTATTCCGGCGACGGCAATGTTTTGGTGTTCGAGATTAAGGATCGAGTATGAGTCGGGGCCCCGGGTGACGCTGAAAGGGGATGGAAATTCACAGTCAGGCTGTCTTGAGAATGCCCGCGTTTTATTCCGCCGACGGTCTACTTCGGAAACAGAGCGGAAGGCTACGGAGGATCAGGGTAAGGGGGAGAGGTTGCCGCCGGTGGAAAAGGGATCGTAGCTGCAAAGATAAACGGAGGGACATTCTTCTTTTCCATGTTTATTCGATCGTCTCTACCTTATTTTTTCCCTCGATTTTATTCCGCTTCCCTGCCGTCTTTTGTTTCTGGGGATGGTCCACATCGGATAGGCGGGAATGTCTGCTGGCGTCGGCATACAGGGAAGGGAAAGATACACGGTCGCGCGTGAGACAACATCGCTCTTTTTTCCGGGGATGCGGTGAGCGGGACTTGTGCTTTCCGGCTCATTCTTCTTGATATCCCCGTGTCTAACCCGCTTTTTTTCTTTTCTGCCACAGTTTCCACTACGTCTCCGCTCTCTTACAAGTATCCTCCCGGTGCATCTCCGGTCTTCTCGCCGCCTCCTCCCATCTTTCACACCTCCTTCCTTTTCCTCTCTCTCCGCCATTTCACATTTACCTCCCGTGTTCACTTCTACTCCATCCACATTCGTTATCTTTCCTTCCTCTCATTTCTTCCTTCCTTGATGGGCTTACTTCCCCTTTATATGATGCGATATTTTCCCTGTAAATCTCGGCTCGGTGTCCGTAGGATGAGGAGGCATCCATTGCGCCGGTTGTTCTCTTCGAGGGATGAGCGAAAGTGGATGAAGTGCTCGGGAGGAAGGCCGTTTGCCAAGAGATAAATTGAATTTTCGAAATAACCTCTAAATCAATCGTTTACTCTCAAACTTTTTGTTGGGGTTGAGGGAGAAAAAGAGATGGAAGTTAGGAGAAGAGGAAAGTTCTCCGCCTTCGTTACATACTTTTCACTGCCTTGAATTGCACTGTTATTAGGAAAAGATTGCCGTGAAAGTGGATTTGGATGGCTAAATACCTGCCATCAACAGATATGGGAAATTTTAGGAAGGGATTTTAACCTATAAAATTTTTTATGCCGGGAATAAAACATGGGAAAAGCTGCTCTCTTTTACTTACATACTGGAGGATATGTTGCCGAAAATTTTTAATACGTTAATGATAAAACGCATTTTATACACGTATCTAATATATTTCAACAAAAAATTGTTTGCCTGAATGCTGGCCTAGTAACTTAACCATTGCAATCACTAAAATGACAATATATAAGGTAAAAATGATGCAGAGTCAACATTTTCGAATAACCCCATACTTTCAATTCGAGCCAATTCCTTTTCTTTGCCTGCAATATGCCTTTATTTGAATATCTTGTTAATATTTGATGACCTTATAACTTCATTTGTGATTTTCTTTACCTTATTAACGTGGAAAATATCGTGCTCACCTCTAAAGGGAATAGCCTCAGTAAGATGTTCCTGGTTTACTTTAGAGAAAACTGTAAGCATGTTTTAAATATGAAAATCACGCAATAGGTCATTTAAAGAAAATTATCGAAAAAAATTTTTCCTTTCCCCTAAAAATATAGACGAATGAATTACAGGTGAATAATTAAATAACATTAATAAGGTTTGATTACGAGAGGATTACTCTATGTTTACTTAAACATTTGGCATTCATTTCTTAGGAAAAATGTGTACACTTCCCTGAAATATTTATTTAATAAATATTCCAGAGGGTTTTAAAATTTTAATTAATTGAATTTCTGTATTTCGTCGCACTGAAGACTACATGCTACGTTTGATCTTTCAAATCGTTGTGGATTCGACTCCACGTTTTTCAAATAGCATAATAGCAAATAAAGGTAATATATCAATCTCTTGCACATTCCCTATATATTATTTAGAAAATATTCTTTATTAACTTTAGCTCGATCTATAGATATATATCCGTGAGTTATGGATATATATTTTGGTATTACCAATACGAATGTCTTGATAATATATCTTATTAATAACACAAGAGTACCAAGATACTTTTCTGACACGAATTGTCATGTACTTTTTTCCTTGATTCTTTATTAACTGCGTGCATATTTATCTCTATGAGGGTGTAACAGCTAATGATTTTATAACCTTCTCAATTAAGTAGAATATTATGCGCTACCTTTCGCAGACGTATTTTAGCACCGCATTCGATGCGATGGGATGCATATATCCAAGGATAATAATTTGTAATGCTTTTCAAGTACTGTCTATGATAATCATTACTACTTCGTTATCATAATTCCAGAAAGGTATGCTTATTTAAGTAAATGATTAATGATTAAAGGAAATAAGACCTTACTTAATCCTTTTGTTGAGATTAAAAAAACTTAAATCTCATTTGTATGCACGGTAAAATGTTACCATTTAATTCATCTCGAACACAAGATTTTCCGACGCTCAACTGAGAAAGCAGGGATTCATCAATTTATTTGTCGGAAGGCATAGACGATGCGCGGAAATGCAAGAAAATTAAATGGGCTCCCCAATGTTGCGACCCATTTCCTTCGGTTAACGTCCAAAAGCTCGCAGCTAACATTTTTTGCTTTTGTTTACGTTCAGTTCCTTCCTCTGTTGAGCGAAGTAATAAAACTACAGGAGTTGAAACAAAGCCTTTCTCGGAAACAAAACACAGTATCAGTCATAGGGAAGAAGAAAAGTCCTGGCAATCCGCGCTATTGGAAAACGGAATTGGTTCGCAAAGGCCGCGTGTGTACCTCTGTCACATCCCAGAGGTCTCTCTAACCTCTTCTCTCGTAGGGAGTCATGATAACGTCTAGGAAATACTACGGTTTCCTAATACTATTCCATTTCAGGTTACCAGTGACAAAGAGGCATTACATACATCCTTATCTGGAATCCGCAGAGTCCTGGTGAAATAAACATTTTACTGATATTTCGCCGAAAGAGGACGACGCTATTTGAAATATTTGCCAATCGATCTGAAAAATATGCTAGACATGATGAAGTTTTGGCGAGGTTTGATATTTTCTAATACTTTCTTTGAAATGGGACAAGGTAAAAATGTTTTGCGAAATCTCACTCCTTTTTATAACTAGTTCGACTAAGTCTTGAAGATATAATTCACTACCTCAGCCTTAACTTCGTAGAATCTAGCTATTATGTCCATCTTAAAAAAATGCACTAATAAGTATTACGGTTTCTTCACTAAATTTATTTACAACTGATTTTGTGTTAATGATATGTGTAAAACGGTAAAATTTTGGGTATTTTCTATCTAAATTAATGAAATTCTTATGTAAATGATTAAACACACATTATAATTTCAAAAAATATTAAATTCTGAGACGTTTGACTCTTTCGTTTTGAATGAGATCGAATTTAAATATTTTATGATTTACACTGACTGGATATTAAATTTAAACATTTATAATGACATTTTTCTGACTATCGTTTCAATAGAAACTACTCAAGATATTGAGAACCGGGAAAATTGAATTTATATCTGTACTTGGCATTGGATTTAAAATTTTCCGAGCAATATTTCTTCAGCTAAAGATAATCCTCGAAGTTATTCTATTTGTCTTTCTTCGTAGTGTGCAACGGAGTCCATACTCGTTACTTCTTATTAAATTACTGAAATTCAGGTATTATAAAACTGACAACCTTCTCAAATGTAATCTTGCAAGTTATTGGTGAAATACGGAACTGCAAAATAGGATTGACAACTTCTTTTCTTTCTAGAGTCAACATGATATTAAATAGAAACGATTTACTGGTGATCGAATACAGAGTCTCGACGTATTCCTCGGGTGGTGTTCTGTTTTAACCAAATCTCTCTCTTAAAGTAATGATTACTCTCCTTATTATGAATTACTTATGCTTCAGGTGAGTGGTAGCTATGCTTTTCTTACGCTTTACTACTTTTTCTTCGTAGTGTGCTACGGAGTCCATACTCGTTACTTCTTATTAAACGCTCGATACTACTCGTACGCTTCTTTAGTAATAGTTTAAAATATTATAGTCATGCAATTTAACTCTCATTGACATTAAAAATCGGTTGTAACTAATGTACAGGCGGATAACTTTTCAAATGTTACCATTCAGGAAAATCAAAATGAGATATAATTTTGTTTTCTTTTTACTCTGACTTCAACTCTTAAGAGAATGCTTCTCTGTCTTTATTAATAGTCTTGTGAGGATGAACTTTTAACTTTAATGTTGAAGTCTCTCACGAGTTTTCCATCTGCTATCTAAGTCAAATTTATCGTAACCTTAAACAGACGCAGTGGTGTGATTTTCAGTTCTTCACTTTATTATGAAGGAGATAAGCGACATTATGAAAGATTCGACTTTTGCTCGAGACTAACATCTAAGAATAAATATATCCCAACAGTATTGATGCGTTACTAGTTAAGTATTTCCCTAATCAACAAAATAATAAATTAAAATTTCCCTAATCGACCATATGATAAATGTATTCCATAGTCATAAATTACCATTTTGAAAACTGTGGTACGTTAGATACCTTCCACTTTGTTACTACTGATACTGATAATATATAACTTGAAAGTAATACAAAACACGGGTAAATTCAATCATTTATATTTATAGCTTTTAAATAAACAGGCGATCATTGGAACTTCAATCACTCATACGGAAAAAGTAGGAGAAGGCAGTTTATATTACGCAAAGAACAGAAAAATCGACAACCCGAAGATTAAAACAATAATATCCCAGCAAATTTCCTACCCCGGGTCATGCGGCGTGAGCAAGCGATTACGAGCAAGAAAAGGACTTTAAGCGCGGACACGGAATTTATAATTGCTTGAAATAAAACATGACGAGCTAACGTTGTAAACGTAACCATTAAGCAGTGCAAAAATTCACAGACGACCCCACCGAAGATCATAACACGTAATACAAGCTCGGTAAGCGAAAAACATTAATCTGGAACGTCTCCTCCATAAAAGATCGAGTTATAAATGTTTATTGCTCTTTTTGTCGGAGCAATTACACCGAGGAGAGGGAAAAACTAAGCTCATTTCCACGAAACGCGGGGAAAACCTCCGTCCCCAAAAACCTCACGTGCAAGTATCTCTCTTGCAGAGATAAAGAATTGCGGGAGGCAGTTTAATTCCTGCGCTGTCGAATTTGGAAGGAATAAGCGCAGAAAGCCAGAGACAGTCTCTTCCCCTCTCTCATGCAATTTCGTGAGATCGAACTGGCAAAAGGGAGTAGAAAGAGAGGAAGTTGAGAGGAAGGAAGATTCGGGGTCAGAGAGGAAAGGAAAGTGGGGTTTGCGGGCATAAAGGAGGCAGAGAAGGGAAAGAGGGGGCAGTTTCCGTAGGATGAGATAAGTGAGTAAAGGATGCGGAGAAAGGAGGGGTGAAAATTCCGAGAGACGGGGAAGGATACGAACGTCACCAAGTATAGGGAAGGGGATGCAGAGATGAAGATACCGCTGGCCTCTTCCGGGTGTTCTGCACGGGACCTAAGGCAGGCACTGCGGGGGCGTAAAACGAGCAGCACTTCGATATGCCCCGGGGAGCACGCAACGACTTTACGTAGTCAACGACATGGGAGTAAGGACTGTGGTCTGGGAGAGGAGGAAGGTCTCCTCACTCCGTTTCTTTTTAACCTCCTCCTCTTCCTTGTAACGAGTTTTGGGGAGGATAGTAAAGTTTTATTCCGAGAGGTTTCACTCTCCCTTTTCTCTCTTCCCCTTTCGAGATGGAAAAAGGAAGTCGGCCAGGGCCACCGCTCTATCATCCCTTAAAGGTTGTGGACCGTACTACTATTGGTCCATATTCATGCATACTGCCGCTCTCAAGTTGTACTGTACTCATTTCTTTTTTATAATAAGAGTGCACGATTTATCTTGTGGTAGGGGTATCACTGGAACGTAAATACCTAACTTATTAGCTTGGGGACATTACCAATCTCGGTTATTCCTGCTACTGGCCTCATCGCTCTCGAACCCCTAAGCTACTTTCGCGTCCAAAGTTATGGGAGTGGACTAAGAGTACGATATTTTTTGCTGTTATTCTATGTTTTCCAACCTGGATTTTTTTTCACTCTCACAACGTTGACACTTGATAGTTCCCTTTCTTATTTCCCACCATCTTATCAAATTTTAGTTGCTGCTCTCAGTGGGATTCTGAATGTTTTCACGCCCCCTTTTCGCGAGCGTTTTCCTGCAGGATTATGTTTTTTTCTAAGTTCAGACTGGTTCTTTTAACCCAGGTAATATTTCTTTCCTTTCGTTGACTTTTTGTATCTCAATAAATGTCAATTTTACATATAATAGTAGGACTATTGATTAAAATATCGCCAAGATNGTTATCTCCTCATCCTTTAAGTCCTCCCTCCAGATTAAACGACTTAGTCATTTAAGTCCACCAGTTTTACGTCAATCTCGATTAATTCTTCAACTTTTATCTAAATGAGTAGTCATCTTCAATCTTCCTCAATTTTATCTGTATAATCTCTCCCGATATAATAGTAGGACTATTGATTAAAATATCGCCAAGATAAAACATAAATAAAATGTATGTGTTATATATAATATTAAAGAGGTATATACAGTCATTTTTTCATTTCTCCCAAATCATCGATATCAGGGGTTTTATCCATAAGGACCGAACTCTTTAATGAGTAATATTATTTAAGAATACGTTTAGATAATCTATTATAAACAGAGAATTTAAATCAGTGAATGGTATTTGTTGCATAATTTACCAGTACCATTCAACATTGCTATATCTAATTTCAAACCCGATTGCTGTAGAAAAGTTGTTGCATTAAATAACTATGGCTGACTTTTAAAACACCGAGGAGAACTTAAAATATTATAATTCAGCAAAGGATCAAAATAATAAATATCAGCATCATTATTTAAATAGCTAAATGGACATCAAGTCTTAGATGAAGAATGGAAGAAAAATATCATCTTAAATTCACATTAATGTTCGTGGTATTTATTGCCGTCTTTATGATTCTTTCTTCATAAAAGAGATACTAGCATTAATTTATACACTGCTGAGAGATGGGTGGATATTGCGTAGGCATTTTCCCAAGGTTCTCTGCCGAGAAACTCCATCGACTCAATATCTCATTCAACAAATTAACTGAATGCAAGCTTACCAGGGTAAATGGGTCACCTGGTAACCGCATAGCTTTTAGTAATTTCTAGGAAATGAATTTACTGCATATCAAAATATCACAATGGCTTTTCTTCGCAAAGACGAATATTTATTCAGGAGTTGAAACGCTTCATAAATCTTTCAAATTTCAATTTTGGAGTGGTTCCGATCCTGGGTAAATAAAGCTTGCATTTCTTCATGAATGCGCGAGAATTTTTCTACCTCCTCAAGAAGTAATGGTGTTATTTGAATGCGCCAGGAAATATTTCATCCAGCAGAATTTTCGGCGGCGAAGGCCGTAAACCGACGACATTCAACCTTTAAAAAATTCCTTACAAATAACTTTCCGTGTCATAGAAATGTATTTCACCTAATATGTGAAGTAAATGCATGGTATCCTTTATTAAAATACAATCTTAATAATGCTAAAAATATACCATTTAAAGTACGGGTAAGTTCGTGGATATGTATTTTTGCCTAATACTCGAGGAGTAGAGTCGGCTTAAATATTTAACTCATCGCATTTCTGGACGTGGACGCCCTGCAGACTATCTGCTAGCTTTAATATCCCAATTCTTTGTGGGTTTGAAGCCATAAATTTTTTCAAACTGCAATATATAGGAATCCCACCTAAAATTACATTTAATAAGATGCGATTTATTTCTGCAACAAAAAATTATCATAAATTATGTCCAAAAGGGATCAAGGAAATAAATAAAAAGACGAAACATATCAAGCGATGATTCTTTGAAGTTTCTCAGTTATTCTTTCAAGCAATAAAGGACTTATTGTTCGAGAATTGTTTGCTTTATCGCGGTGACGTTCTAGCATAGCATAACTTATAGAATGTTATTTTATGAGAAGCGTATGGAATATATGGCATACTTTCAGCAATTTATTCTATAAAAGAGATTACGATTATTTTTCTTATAATGAAAGACGAAATGACAACCTTCGATCTTAATTCATTACAAAATATTCTCAATACACAAATAACACGACGTAGACAATTAACTTTTTGACACAAAATGTAGTCGTTTAAAATTTAATAAGTTAATCTGTGACTTTTGAGGGACTCTTTTGGGCTAGGAATAATTTAGAAATATTTACTTTACCAATAGTATTAGAAGGAAGTATTCTCGGGTTTCCATCCGGGCAGCGTCTCTCCATATTGTCGACGTTTCGGCTACGCACACTGCAGCCATCTTCAGTCCTGAAGATGGGAGCAGAATACTTCCTTCAAGCAACTCACCGGGAAAGAACCACATCCACCAATAGTATTTGTTTTTCACCGAAACTAGGATGGATATTTCACCTAGTGTATCTACTTCTCCATATATATATATTGAGAGCTGCCTTTCAGCGTTCGATAGCGATGTAGCGTTATCATATAAGTTTATTTATTATGCCTGCATACGGTAAAGATTAATGATTATATTATAATATATATTGTAAAACATAAATACTATAGTTTTCAATATTCTACAAGTTTCGAAATTCCTTTTAAAATGAGCAATAATATTTAAAAGTACTTCGAGTGACACCTAATGTTGCTCGTCCTTTAGCACTACGTATGCTGAAAAAATATTTGGTGAGACGTCAACTACGATTACTTTCGGGAGTTCAGTATCAGAAGTCAATGACAGTTTATGCAGTACATGCGAATCGTTTCTCAATTTGGGGATATAATAGTGACTGATACTCCTTACCAGAAGGAGTACCGTTGTATATAGTTTCCTTGGCAGCTCCCTACTACCAAGTCGATTCCTTATCATTGGATCATCTTTAACAACTCTCTCAAATGTCTACTATTTTTTGTGAAGCCTTTTAAGCTTGAAAGAAAAGAGACTTTGTATTTTTCCACATGATTTTAACACAGACACGACCAGGTTTCAGCGAATGATGGCCATCAACATCATCATCTGACTCGATGGCGATCATTCGCTGGAACCTGGTTGTGTCTGTATTAAAATCCTGTGGAAAAAGTACTTCTCTTTCATTCAAAGATGGAGTATTTCCACAAAACATCGCTGTGAATTTTAAAGCCTTTTATTTTTATTCAAAGACATTTTAAGCCACCATTTCTGTCGATATCCATATTTTGTTTACTGACCTAGAAATACAAAATAAATTCTACGAACATAATACATTCAGTTTCAGATTAAGAATATAATGACTCGTTCTCTAAAATAACAAAACTTTATCGCCTTAGTTATCTCCTCATCCTTTAAGTCCTCCCTCCAGATTAAACGACTTAGTCATTTAAGTCCACCAGTTTTACGTCAATCTCGATTAATTCTTCAACTTTTATCTAAATGAGTAGTCATCTTCAATCTTCCTCAATTTTATCTGTATAATCTCTCCCGAAGATTTTAATGATTTATTTAGATAAAAAATTTCTTAGAAATAAGGAAGAATAATATGAAAATGTACAATGAAACTTTCACGAAGATATCTTTCTTTGCATAAGCCTAAGATAATTAACTTTTCGAAATATAGAGTGGGTGTAGTACACGCAGAAACATTAAACCACTTTTAAAGTAATAAGGGGCTACATTTCCTCCTCAAATTTTCCTAGAATTCGACTTCTACGTCAGCTGAATTCAGTCGAATAAATTAATCGAAAATTTCTTTTGCTGCAGGAAACGTTCTTCTTGTATTCACCTCAAGAAGTAGATTTCTTTCCTTACAACGCCAACTTCCCTTCCCCTTCTGTTTTCACTCTCTATTTCCTCTTCAAAATCTCCTCGCCAAAATCTCTCCATCTACAGTATCCCTTTTTTTACGTCACCTGAAATCCCTCATTACCTTTCCCTAATAATACCCCTTTTTCTATCAGCTTTTGACTCTTTTGATGGTATTTTACATACAAAAGGGGTTCATATATTTTTTCCTCCTTTAAACCCCTATCCCAACCCACCACCTTCATTGTGCTCTAACGAGAGACCATTTTCGTGAAAAGGAAATAAAATTCTAAGGAGGGCACGTGGCCCCTCCAAGATGTAATGGCTCGCGTGCGAGAACATCAAATGTCGATACCTACGCCCCTCCTCTTATTCCCTTCACTTCGAAAGCCGTGACTGTAATCCAATAAAATCCGCCCAGTCTACGTCTGAGGGAAAGATGTTTTCCAGATGAGATAGAGATGAAAGAATGTGCATAGATACGCGTCGAGAGGGAGGAATTGGTTAAAGCTTCCTTTAAAGTTGGATTCCGAGGGAAAAAGAACTCAATGACATCACCTTAAATGTAAGATCTCTCCGGGAAGAGGAAAAGGAATTATTCGAAGAATCTTTTGAATCTGGGTAGCTTAAGCTCAAGGTTGAATACCCTCTTTCTTCCATCAACATATGTTCGATCGAGCGTCCCTTTGTAGGCGATTTCGCCACAAAGAACGAGATTTGGAAATGATCAAGGGATTGGAAAATTTAAAGAAAACTATCGGATGGTCTCCATTAGGTTAATATAATCCATTAAGGATCTTTGAGTAGTTTTCCATGCCTTTATGCCTTTATTGTATCAAAACACAAAGACACAGGAAATATATGGATAATCATCGGCATTTAAACTTCATTCCTTTCCTCATTTTTGGAATAGTTCTACGATTGGTGCCGATAATTTTCTGTATATTTCCCGCAGAACACACATAAATTTCGTCAGTCGGGACATAATAGGATTCTTTGGTTTTGGATTAATTACCTACTTTCAAACATCTGATAAATGTGATACCAAAGAGTATTTCAAATAACATAAACAGATCTCTGCAGCGCGCTGTTTAGAGAGTTACGTCCTTGGTGATAATACATTGATATCAAATTTTGGAGATGCGATAGATATTTGAATCATCAATAAAAATTGGAATGAGTTTTGCGAGCGATTTAAATTCTGACGAATACTAAAAGAATAGTATCACAAAATGTAAAGTATTAATTGTGTTATTATTCAGCTAATATCGAAATGTAACAGAAAATAAGAATCAATATACCTAACGGGTGAAAAAAGTTGATTACTTTGTTTGGATCCAGCCTAGGAGACAAGACAAAAATAAATTACCTGGAAAACCCTTGTAACGCAGAATTTAGCTACCGCAGTCTTTACTGGTAAAAATAAACAATATAAAAAATATTCCTTTTTCCTAACAACTGAACTATAGGTCGACCTGGACAGTCATGAAAAGATAGTTTAAAAAAATTTAAATATGTCCGTGCTGTTAATTATATTGTCTTTGGTGACTCAGAGCGCTGTTCACAAGCAGTAGATTTCATCCAAGCATCTCAAACTTTCCTACTTAGGATGGATACAGGCTATAGTTTTACTACGTGAAATGCATGTACTCAATTTACTAGTAATAGCACTGCCATTATGGCTTCGTGGGGAGGCTGGTAGATAAAGAAAATTTTACTTGTCCCATCGGTGTCCTGCTCACTCAGGGGAACCTCTTTTTCCACTTCCCCAGAGGACAGGACACGGTGGTGAGCAGGAAACTCTCAGGCTTCAATGCAAACACAGATATACACTCCGGTGCACATCAAATTGGTGATAATTCATTTAGTGTTGACCGCTCGGCTAATTGCCTCCATTGGTCACTGCTATTACGCACACGCAACCTGCACATACGTTCATTCATCCCTGTTCAGGAACTGTTACTCCGTAAGAATTTCCTCTCTTCTGACCGTAATATTTCAAAAAAGATAACCTTCAGGACTAAATGGTGTAAAATTGTAACAATCCTTACCCTCAGAAAACTAAGAGCACCGGAGTCCTTTGCTAAGGCGACATATACATTCATATAAAATTAATTGTTTATTTTTTATATTTCCTGTATGAAGGACCCGAAAAGTTACTATCTGTTTAAAACATTATCGTGCTTCCTCTCTGTTATTGAAAGTTTTTAGCAAGACTTGTTACATACACTAGAGGTAGTTCAGAAAATAAACTCTTCTTTAGTAACCCAGCTAATTAAAATTTTACCAAGGAATAGTTATCGCCATTCATTATTTATTTATTCAGCTCCTTTTTCTCATTATCAAATATGTGTCTACCTTTAGAAACGAAGCCATCCGACATGATTCTAGTAAGTATCTTGAAATCAAAATAAGAACAACCTTGATTCAGTTTATCTTAAGACGTTGGCATGTAATTACCCATGTAAACAAAATACTCATTAGATTGTCGGTTTTCAGATCAAATGAATTTATAGGTTTACGGAAACGTAGGTAGTCTAGAAGAAGAATTATTATTCTCGTAGAATTATGGTAGACTAAATGAAATTCGAATTAAATTTCCTTACAAGATCGAAACGCAAAAAAATTTTCTGAAAGACCAGTAAGAAAAATGAAAAACTGCAACTTAAATTGATAAGTATGGATCTTCATAGATGAAACTGCATCGAAAAAGGCAATAAACACAATAGGAATATAAATTATGATAATATGACTTTCAGTTAAATGAGATAATGGAATAAATGAAATTCATTTTCGCTCCTACAACATTCTACACAGTAACTGAGTAATACTAATAAATTCAGCTCCGAATATCATTAACACTTACGATAACCATCGGTAAAACCGTCGGGAAATTCTGAAATATTCGCGTTAAAATTATATCAACAGACTGTATTCATTCAGGATCTGAATTCAGTCCTTTAATTAAATATTTCTAAGTATGTACGTTAACTAAGCTGAATCTTGGTAAAAATATATATTTAGAGCTCTCAGGCGATTCCGCGATAAATTGATATTATTCATTGCACATCTACGTAGATACCAAATCCTCAGATATAAATACTCTTAAACGCAACAGCTATCAAGTAGGACAGCTAGGGTTTTACGATTCGAAAATATAATCCTCGATGTAATGCAACTTGTCTATGATAGGCACGATAGTTGTCTCAAAGAGGGACCTAAAATAGACCCAACTCCGTCAGAGTATTAGTCCCCGCTGATAGGACTGGAAGTAGCTTAATGAGCACGTTGTTGGTAGGAAGAAAAGTAATAAACTCCACGACCAAAGGAAGCTGTTTGCAGCGCGTTGATGACGCATCAGCTCGGAAAACAAGGAGAAACGAGAAATTGAGGGAAATAAGAATCGAGGTTATTTGAGAGTGAAGAGGTTTGAATAGTCCAGCTAGAGAATACCCTCGGACGAAATAAAGGAAGGAAAACCAAATATACGAGGGAAGAAAAGTTGACTTTGCGACATCATCGGGGATGGTAACCCTATTTGGTGTCCGAAAATGGAGCGACCTCATCAAAATTCTCCCGTCCTTCGACCCCTCGCCATAATCACCCTTTCCATTTGCGGATCATACCCCCTCCCCTTTTCCCATCCATTGCGCCTGGTCGCCATCTTCCCACTCGTTCCCCTTCTCACCGCACACCCCAAAATCCACGCTCTCTTCCAATTTGCTCATTTCCAGATGTTCAGCTAACTGTATCAGAGCCGGCGGTAGCGGCGACAAACATTTTGGCCTTTGAGAATAAACAGAGTCGGAGTGCGGATGGCCGCGAGAAAATGTGTATACGGAAGAGGGGGAAATAGGTGAACGGGAAAGGGAAGGGAGGGGAGATCGGTGGGTTAACACAGATGCGGAAGGAGTGAAAAGGACACCCAGGGGCGTGCAACAGTGCAAATTGAAATTTGCCATTACTCGGAGACATATGGCCTAGGAAAGAGGGAAGTGTTGAGGTTATTTTTGCGGTCGCAAGAAATGGCGTCGATAACCACACGGAAGGAAGCGAATGTTTAATTGGTCGTTAATAGAATGTTTTACTATTTGCTTTTAATTATGGTGGAATCCATCTTAGATGTGGAAGAAATTTGCATGTTTAATTGGTGAATAGTTCGTATCTTAGATGAAAAGGACTGATATTATGATCTTTCAGAAGGATTAAGCCAAAAGATATGGGCTTAACAGCTATGAGCACCTGCTCGAAGTTTCACATCAGATTGTAACATCGTGAATGTCGCTGTCCTATGTATTATATGGAAAATAGTCAGTTTAATTGGTTGAAACGTTTCGAAATAATTTGACACATCTGAGGAATATTAAGGAATCTACCAATTAAAAATCGTCCAATTGATCTTATAAAAATATCCTGTCCATCGTAACGTCATTTATTATCCTCATGAGTTTGAGTAAACATTTCTTCTTCATGAATTTTCGCAAAAATTAGGCTAATCCTACCATGGAGTCGTTTTTCATAGGTACGAGTATAACTCTATCATATTAGGCCGGACTTCCGGGTCGGAAAAAGAACTTAAGAGCTCTGTAATTTATACGATTTAAATGTGCATTTGACCATCAGTTTCGGCTACGTCGCCATCATCAGGTAAAACACCTACGTATGATTTCGTTAAAAAAATTGTCTCGTACGTTCAAGATTTCTACTTAGCGAAGTTCTTAATTAAACGGTTACCCAACGTCACCCTAGCGGATCTCGCAATTCTGATTTTAACTATAATGAGGTAATAGTTTAAATTAAATTTCAACCTCCGAATTCGAGTAGAAAGGAAATAAAAACGAAAATTGGAGCGCAAATTATGACATAATCGGGAATAATCGCGCGATGAAATTTATTGCATCATAAAGTATTGTAATGTTATTTGCTGCGAACGTTTCCATTGCTTCTAAGAACCCTCAAAACGAGTTATGCCTCGAAGATCTGATTAATATTTAACTTCAATATCGCACGGAGAAAGCATAATAAAAACTGCAATAACCTTAATTACTTCCTCATTCCCGTTCCAGGAGATAACTGAGCAAAATATTATTTCAAAAGATTTCAGTCATTCCTTAGGTCACGAATATATCTCTAAACATTCAATTGCTAATAGAGTAAATGTTGTATTATTTTCCATAGAATTTTAAATGCTCATGACATTGATTTCAGCTTCTTCGGGCTATCATTATGCATCGATAAATTCTGGCGAAGATCTGAAATCAAGTTGTCATTTAAAGTATGTTGTAGTAACATCGAATATACATTTTTTCGCTTGAAGTTTTCGAATGAACACAGCATATCGGTCTGCATTCGATCTGAAATAGCAATAACTATCTTTCTCTCTCTCTCTAGTATATTTGGTTCACCACCGCATTGATTCCTCGCAGGAGATCCTTAGATGGAGATCAAAATCATTCTTCGGTTTCAGTGCAGACATAATCCGCTCAATTTTCCGATTCATTTTCCGTTACACGAATTAAAATAATATTTTCCTTCACCGGTTCTTTCCTGACTCTGCATTGCATTTATACCTTAGAAATTAAGTCTGCATTATGTTTCGGTGAATAATTTTTCAGTTTTTTGATTCGGGTGCAGTTGCAACATGAAAAATCATATCGGTTTTCTGAGGTTCGATTTTTCCCGACTGTGCTCTACCTAATACTTTATGAATTAAGACTGTTATTTAGGTTCCGTTCAGATTATGGGTTTATCAGTTTTTCGATTCAATTTGAGTTACATGCTGACCAAAAAGATCGAATTTTACTTTTCGGGTTTCCGCTTCAACCACTCTCTAGTACCTCGAATTCAAGCGAAAATAGCTTAAGAGGGATGTAAATAGGAACAGCATAATAGTGGGTAATAGAGTATTGGATAAAAGGGCAGTTGAATGCCTTAAAGGGAGAGATGGGGTTGCATGCCCTAAGGAATGATAGTGGAAAAATGGGCCGGAGAGTGCAAGGGTAAGCGTAGGGATATCTTTTCGGGGAGGAAGAAATAGTTCGGGAGAGTGGAGTTCACGAGGAGGGCGAGCAATTGGAAACGGTTGGAAGGAATGAGGAGATGGGAAATTTGTGGTTGAACGGGATGGATCTGAGGGGTAGCCGAATAAATTGTCGGTCAGTTAATTAAAACGCCCGATATATTTTCGCTCCTGCTCTTTAGGGACCAAGAGTGAGTATCTGTCGTTTCAAACGCTTGAGAGCGACGTGGGCATTTTTTCGACAAAATAAAAACCCATTTACCGTACATTTAGCGAGTAAGATCTGCGAGTGCTCGCGACGCTAAGAGAGTATTGTTTGCAAAATTAAAACTCGCAGATGTTTTCATTGGGTTAATGGAGATTAATATTCTTTTAAGTGTTAACGAAGACAAAACAAAAACTATTTAAAAAGAGATATTTTATATAGATTTATTATTACGCTCAGCATATTGTGATAATGAGCAATAATATTTAAAAGTACTTCGAGTGACACCTAATGTTGCTCGTCCTTTAGCACTACGTATGCTGAAAAAATATTTGGTGAGACGTCAACTACGATTACTTTCGGGAGTTCAGTATCAGAAGTCAATGACAGTTTATGCAGTACATGCGAATCGTTTCTCAATTTGGGGATATAATAGTGACTGATACTCCTTACCAGAAGGAGTACCGTTGTATATAGTTTCCTTGGCAGCTCCCTACTACCAAGTCGATTCCTTATCATTGGATCATCTTTAACAACTCTCTCAAATGTCTACTATTTTTTGTGAAGCCTTTTAAGCTTGAAAGAAAAGAGACTTTGTATTTTTCCACATGATTTTAACACAGACACGACCAGGTTTCAGCGAATGATGGCCATCAACATCATCATCTGACTCGATGGCGATCATTCGCTGGAACCTGGTTGTGTCTGTATTAAAATCCTGTGGAAAAAGTACTTCTCTTTCATTCAAAGATGGAGTATTTCCACAAAACATCGCTGTGAATTTTAAAGCCTTTTATTTTTATTCAAAGACATTTTAAGCCACCATTTCTGTCGATATCCATATTTTGTTTACTGACCTAGAAATACAAAATAAATTCTACGAACATAATACATTCAGTTTCAGATTAAGAATATAATGACTCGTTCTCTAAAATAACAAAACTTTATCGCCTTAGTTATCTCCTCATCCTTTAAGTCCTCCCTCCAGATTAAACGACTTAGTCATTTAAGNATGAAAATATCGCAACGTAGTTAATAAACCCTGAATCTTTTGACCTATTAAATCTAGAATTAAATACACTTCACAATTAAATATATGTCGTTGATTATATAAGAAATACAAATGGAAAGGTTGCTAAAAGTTGTATCAATGGAAAAGGAAAAATATCATTATGGTTTTAATTATTTTTAACTAAGTGAGAGATTTGAGATGATAAAACTTATTTAAAACTCACCAATGAAAAGAAAAATGAACGGAAATGTTTATTCGTGTAAATATCTTTCGCTTAGTTCAGTATCAACACCTTTCAAACAAAGAAAAGCATCTGCGTAAATCACTGATAGAACACAGATTCACTGCTAAAAGCAATTATATGTTTCCAACGCCTTCAATAAGGAATTTTTACAAGAACGGGTATTGTTATCCTGAAAAGTTTCTTAATACCGATGAAAACGAAGACAACTACTGGGAATAAAGAAATATCCCTTCTGAAAGACAGAGTGACATGGAGTGATGGATAGAGCTCTTTCAGAGGGAGTTGGAGGAATGTAACAATAGAATGGGAAGAGAAATGAAAGGCAGAAAGAGTCGGATTAGGGTTGAGAGAAGGATTAAGATCTGGAATGAGAAAGCTTAGCGAAAACATGGAAAGAGCCAAAAGGGCAAAGACGCTTGGGAATAATGAGAGGGATGGACACACATGGCGTATGAATAGCAGGAAAATGGGAGCAGAAGGAATGATAAAAGAAAACGGAATGGAAGAAGAGACCTAATAAAGAAGAACAAGGATACAGAGGATGATGACAGTAAACAAGGGACATTAAACTGAGTGGATGAGATGTAAAAAGAGGAGATTGTAAAAGTGAGATTGGATGAGGAAACAAAGCAGATATGGAATCAGTTTAAGGAAAGCAAATATACAGAGGGGATAGAAGTTTTCAAATGCAATTCATTGTATGCGTTCTGAAAATAAACTGCTCGTCACAGCTTCAAGTTTAGATGGAATATGTTACATTAGGCTTAAACAGAGAAACGGTATGTATAACGATATATATACATTCGATTAGTTGAGCCAAATATTTTGAACATTATTTATTTTCGTTTCTTTCCTAGGGAATATAATTCAAAGCAAAGGAAAATATCATTCTGTTAGCGAAACAGAAAATGAATATATGAGCAGCTGACACCGTGAATATATCAATAAGTACACGAAAATAACAGAAAGATACAAATGAATAAAAATGAGAGAAGAAATATGAATCGGTCCAAATCGGAAGCCAACGAGATTAGGAAAAAGCTTCGGATATGAATTTCTCTGAGGACAGACACAAATAAGGCTAGAATGGAAATAAGGAAGGGAATGAGAACGGCGGAGAGTGGATGGCATGAGAGACTGGCCGACGGGTAAAAAAGTAGCAGAAATGCGGGGCATTGGAAGAGTGTTTGGCAAAGGGTCGAATAAAGAGAGGGAGGACTTCGATCGCGGAATTGGAGAAGGCGGAAAGGGGGTGGAAGGAGCAGGAATGGAAAGAGGGGGAATTGTTGGAAGGAAGTAGAGTGGAGAAATGAGTCAGAGTGCAAGAGGATGAGCGCCGGCCTGTTAGTCTGCACCGCGTCGCTTATCTACTCCTCACCCCCGCGCGCCATCAACTCCACGTGAACTCCCCATCCCTTCGGACCAAAGCCATCTGGATACATTTCATCTGTTACCGACTGATCGCCTTATTTTATTATACGGAGGGGAAACTCGCCACCATAAGAGAGGGGGAAAGATTAACAGAGGGGACTCGGAGGGATCCGAAAATAATGCATTTTTGGAAATCCGATAATTCCAATTTTCCTATTACCCGAAATGCTAATACCTCTTATCGCGGCAACGGACAGAGTTTATCAGGAGGTCGGAATGACCAGGATGTCGTATTCTGAGTGCTCGTGTCACTTTGCGGTCTACTTCTGACTCACGTGTTTAATGAAGGAGAGAAAACTAACAAGGTTGGGGTGCGTGCGTTAGAATGAATCGGCGTGGATGTGTACACCCTTATGACGCAGAAATGAAAATAAAAAAGAAGAATAAGTTCCTCGCCCGTCAACACTGCCTTTGCTGAATATTTTAGACCGTAATGCAGTTATACTTCAATTAACGAGTATTCGGTAAACGAAAATCTTTGCGTAACTTTGCGTTTCAGCCAACAAATATAGATTCAGCTAATGAATTCAGCTAAGTAGTTGAATAGGTCAGCTTAAAGAATGAAATGTTATAAATTTCATAGGGTGTTTCCGATTTTTACATAAGATTCAAAGAGAAAGGTTTAACTGACGATTACTGGTATACACACTTCACGTTTTTGCAGCTTTAGAGAATCGGATTTAGGCTAATGAAGGAGATTCTGAAACAAATTATCGTCATAAGTAGAGATATCGCTGAATATGTCCAAATGATAAGCTGTTAATTACCAATCGATTTAGCATTTAATGCCGAATGAAGTTATTTCTTCTTATCTCGTTGCAAGAGTAGGTATCTACAAACTGGGCTTTAGATATATGTATCTGCATAATCCTCATTAACTTCTTTAGTCAGTTATTGAGAATCGCAGCAGAAAAAAAATATTCAGATAGTGGCAAATGTTATTATTTTTGTGGGGTTTTATCTGTAAACTTAAGATTTCTACTTGCATTAGTTTCATAATGACCAGTAATTTATGTATACGATGTAAGACGTTAGGACATTGAGAGGAGGGACCGATACCAATGGGACCGAATAAATAAACGATTAATTCTGTGTGCAAAATAGTTATTGATAATTTACGAGCATTATTAATATTTAACATTAACTTTATGCTCATTCGACGCTATTCATATCCGATTAAAGACCAAAACCGTAAATGGACAAATTGCGTGCATTACACTTTCTAAAAAAGGTAACGCTATGAAAAAATAAGTCAACACTCTGCAAAGAAGAGAAATTCACGAAAGTAGCACATAAAGAAATTTTTATCTCAGATTTTCATCTCAGAAACAAGTACATAACGTAGCCGAATAAATGTATCCCCTCTAAAAAAATCTCAAGCCGTTCGAGCAAAAACTGGCTAATTTAAAGTTAATTTATCCGAAGATTTCTTATTAATATCCCCGAGATAATAATCTCTTAGAATGTTTCCGTGGATAAAGAAGGCGTAAAAAACCGCAGTCGACAGTGAATCTTTTCCCCACAAGAATATCAATACGACTCAACCCTCAAGAGAGAGAGAGCGAATAAGAACTCCACTTCCCAAATTGAAAACGAGGAATAGCAGCAAATTTAAATCGTTGGACCCCCTCCCGAAAAAAATCTCGCCTCCGTCATCAGAAATTATTTC
Organism: Ladona fulva; assembly: GCA_000376725.2. Classification (NCBI taxonomy): domain Eukaryota; kingdom Metazoa; phylum Arthropoda; class Insecta; order Odonata; family Libellulidae; genus Ladona; species Ladona fulva. The sequence continues at coordinate 1,181,294 of KZ308149.1, read as the reverse complement.
CACGCCTCTCAAAAATGAGACCCGAGGAGAAAATTATTCAGACTGACTAAAATATTGACCCGATGAAAGTTGTACAAGAGTGTCTCTACCCCATGGCGTTCATCCCTCCTTCCAGACGCGATTCGGGACGTTCTCCATCAACGCCAGTTGATAATCAAGGAGTAGAAGAAGTCTCTGTGGGAGTGGAAAGAGCGGGCGGCGGAGAGGGTTTGTTAAGAAGCGGTGGACAGGGAGTGGGCGGGAGAGAAGAGAAAGGAGGGAAATGGAGAGAGTGGTTTAAAAGAGGGGAGCAAAGAGGAAGGAAAATGAGAGCGAGGAAGCAGAAGAGAGAATGACAGGGGGATAGACCGCAGGGAGGGCCATCCCCCTTTCAAATTAAGCCGTGCGTTAGAAATGAGGTTCCATTAAATTCTTCGGAAGGGTGAACGGGGGGCGGGGTTGGATAAATGGGAAGGGGTTCCAGGACCGTCACGGACGCAGTGGGGTAGGCACACGCACATTGGGATATGCGGAAAAGGGGCCTATGAGGGATATGATAAGCGTTGGGTAGACGAGAGAAGGGGACCATGTATGCTGGGTCCAGAAAGCAGGTCGGGGAAAACTGTAATAAAAATAACACCATAGAGAAAGAGCACAGATAGAAAAATGTTCCCTCGAACTCTATGATTCAATCCTTCGCCTTTAATTTAATTTTCGCATTGTGAGATTTGACATTCTTCTATTCCCTTGCTATGTGCAATGGTTGTCTCCACAACTGCTTTGAATACATAATACATCTCATTTATCAAGATTTTCAGACTTATATCACACTATTAATTTAAATGAATGGTAAATAGAATGAAAGTCTCCAAAATTCTATCATATACTAATTTAGAATCTTAAAAAGAAGAAATAACGCCGAATAGAGGTTTTCTTGGATAAAGTATTTTAGGATTAGCTGCCGATTTTAACGCTTCAGGGCCGAGATCTGGCCGTAAAAGCTACCTTAAAAAGGATCTCCTTAGCGTTCACTTGCTGGAACCAATTGTTCACAGACTTGACTGAATATAAGACTTGTGCAAGTTTCACAGAATAAGATTACTCTCAAACTAGCTGGTTTGGTCTATTAGACATATTTTTATTAGACGTAATTTCCGAGCTATATGTTGGACATATCAGTTTTAGAGTGCGTCCGAAGAATAATATTAGATAATTAAAATTAGAACTGTTTTGAAATTAGCTCTGGTAATGTCAGTTATGTTTCAAAGGAACAAATTTATATCTTTGGGTGTCTTTATCATACAGTTTATAAAAATTAACTTAGAAAACCTCTACTACAATGACCCACTCTGTAACTTGTCATTTTGTCTTAAATAAAATTCAAGAATAACAGCCAAGATAAACTGTCCATTATGATAATTAGATTGTTAATGCATTCCATATTTATTATCTCGATACTTCTGTTGAATTCTTTAAGCGTTCCCCATACTTCATTTTTCTTTTCTTCCCAGATATGATGCTGAAAATTTCCTTTCTTCTTTTAAATTTTTAGTTGCTTCTATCAGTAGGTTTCGCAGGTTTTTCACACCCCCCTTCTTCTGTGGGTGTTTTCCTGCTGGGCCATATTTTTCCTAAGAGAAGACTTAGGTTTTTTTAGCCCATATAATATAATATCCCCTTTTTTATTACATCGCTTTCTTTCAATACCTCTTTCTATATCTTTATTAATTTAAAAAAATATCTTCTATTTTCTTCTATATCATTATCAATTATATCTTTACTAATTAAAGGGTTAGATGGAAGAAGAGACTACCTGGTCTCAATCTCGCCCCACAATAAAGACATTTTATTATTATTATTATTGCTTGCGGGACGGAATCTGAAAAAGCTACTTTGTAAAAACTCATGGGACTGGCCATAGTGGATCCGCAGTCTGAGTTTAAATCTAACCCCCTTTAAGCTAGTGATGAGAGCATTTCAACTCCTGCCAAATGCCCTCCTTGTTAAAAACGTAATGACGAAATGGTTCCTTACTATCCATTGTAGGGACGATGATACGACGAGTCAATTTTGACTTTCCAGTGGCGAAAAGTCGCATTTCACCCCTCAAACAGAGTAAGCGTGGTTTGGAGGGAAATGAGGGAGGCTTGAAACGCGTCTCTACAAACGGGAGGCTGAATTTTCTTCCCGTTCTGTCATTGCGTCTTTGGAATTGTCCGAATGCCGCTGAAGGGCAGTGAGGCACTAAAAGAGTGCTCTTTCTCTTCCTCTCTTCCGCTGGCGCAATGCGGATTGCAGCCGTGCTCACACAGAACAGAAAAGACTGCACACAATTCCTCTCTTCTCCTTCTCTCTTCCCACCAGCTTCCTTCTCTCTCATTCCATGACGAGCGATTCCGGATTGGCTGCCCTCGATAATTTTGAGGACGATTTTTAAGGGTGGTTAATTTGTTTTCCCATCTCCGGACGGGGAATATATTTGTTCATGTGTCGTACGAGGAGCGGCCGCGGTGCTTTTAAGCGATTCCGGAGCAGTATATAAATTCAAGAGTCGCGGCTCAAAGTCAAGCCAAGGAGATATCATTAGCGTATCTCATGCTCCCGGCAATATATAGCGGGAAATGGTAATGCGAGTGGTATATTTACAGCGTCAGAATAGGCACTCGAGCACTACTTTTGTCGCCGATTGCAAAGCGAATGCTACTCTATCGGCCTAGTTTCTTGACAGTCCCGCAGCATTAAATTACGTCAAAAATCCGAAACGTTTAAAAGACGATGTTTGCTCCGTGTCTGCTTTAATTCCCAGAGGGAATGAGTAAAGGGAGGAAAGGGCTTTGAACCTTGGATACTAAAATTGCGGATGTGTTGAGGCGATTTGATTCTGTCACACCAAATGTTTAACAAATCACTCGTTTATTGAGGTTCAGTTACAACACCTTCAAAAGTTTATTGCTCAATAAGAACGAAGATATGTCCAATTAAATGAGTTTTGTTTTGCTTCTCTTGTATAGAAATAGTGAAATTTTCATATTTAGAGATAAACATTTACATTTTTTTGGAAAGAAGAATTCCTGAAGAACTGATTATTTCAGAATGATCAATTTTGTTAATTATAGGCGGAATCAATTTTGATGTACCTCAAAGAATATACTGTCCCATAATTTGGTTATTCTGATGAACGATTACTATATTTATGTGATATACGCTACATTATTTCTAATAAAATAGAATTGAATGCTTTGGGAACTAACTAAAATGATTCTATCTAAAGTTAACAATTCCATCACTAAACTAAGGATAGCAGGAAACGAGATATAAAATGAATCATTAATATAAACTACAGCATCAATATGATAGCAAAAGTATTATATAGTATATTGAAAACAAAGTAGAAGTAGATTGTTCAGTTCTGAAACACATATCAAACGTGTTCCTCGTATGAGAAAATTTCTTTCAAATGTGTACTGAAATACCAACATTTAACAATCAACAAAGCAATCTATGATCCATAATGGTGATAAAACGTTCTGGAAAATAGTGTATTAATATTTAAGTTACAGTGCACAGGGTGCTATTTTAAGTATGGTTTTAAGCGAACCTGGTATTCACGAGAAACAGCTAGTGACCCAAATAACTGTAGCCAGCCGCAATCCAGTTTCCATAAAATATTCTAACTGAAATAAGGATCCAATATTGAAGCGGGATTTCAGCAAACCGGCCTTCGCATCGGGAATACAGTGCTTCAAAATCCGGATTTGACAGCATAATGAAAACAGCGGCGGAGTCTCCCGATCCATTCGGAACCAGATTAGAAAAACAAAGGGAAGAAAAGTCCGTGGAACTCGTCGGCTCGAGAGACTTTTCGGGACAGGAAGACTTAAAAGATTCATCCTCGTGCTTTTTAAAGGGTGCAGGCGTCAACGCAGCTCATTCTCAGCCGTCGTACTCTTGACTCGAGCCCGTGGGCCTGTGAGAGGGATAGGGAATGCACGGGCATAATTGGTTGCCTCGGGCCACACGAGGAATAAGTCCACCGGGGGACGAACCCTAGGGGTTGGCGGATAGGGGAGTAAAGACACCGAGGGATGATTCATCCCCCACCACACCCACTGACACCCTAAACCACCCACTCCAGGACTCTTTTCTTGCTCGTCTACTCCGTGCTGCGGAATCCCTATGAGCGACGGCTGAATTTCGTCGGCGTAGTGTGGGTAGCATAGATTAAAGGGTGATTTTCTCTCGGCGGCGTAGAGAGAAGGAAATACGGATACCAAAAATAAAATGAGGAAGAAAGGAGGATTTTCCCTCAGAGGGCTCTCGAAGAGCATTTTTCGGACGGAAAGAATAAGGGAAGATGATGGTTGAGGACGTGAGGAGAGAGGGAGAAAAGAATGGAAGAGTTCAATATCAGAAAGTTGAAGAGGAAGGGGATTGAAAGAGGAAAATGGGTTTATTGGTAGGATTACGCGCATGTGTGCGGGGTATGGGAGAGGATGAGGATTGGATTCTGAGGAAATGAATGCGAAAGAATGGGACAGGGTGGGGAGAGACTGGAAACCGACGTAGATTTCATTCTCCCTCTCCTTATCCTTGGTGTGATCTCTGATCGATAGAGGCTTTGATTGCATTGTCCATTTGCGGATGCAGCGGGTTTACGTGCAAGGCATTGCCTTTAGCCTATTGAAGGCTGCTGCATGCCATTCCGGAGCCAATTAAATATTCCTCGCAAAGTCGGAATTTTAGGCGTTTGAGGTGATTATATTGGAATAAAATTCGATCCGATCGAAAATAAACGATGAAAAAAGGGAGAAGCAATCTTTGAGTTTCGCATTAGCGAGGAAATCGCTACCAACTATATCCGCTGATCTCTGTGTAAATACTGCACAAAAGAATTCTATTCCTTTGTCTTGTTATTGACACACTAATAATACGAGCATTCTCAATCTTAAAAGACAAGCATTCGAAGAACAATAGACCCTAAAAGACTTAGAGACAATTTTACTACCCTTAAGATGGATTTTTACAGCTTATGTAAACAATCACTTCTTATACTAAATCATGAATTCACCAAGCATTGATCCACAATTTATTAGGCATACTGCAAATAACGACTTTAAATAACATAGAATTTGTTACTAATAAATATTTTTAAATTAAAAAAGGGAATAAATATTACAAACCCACATAGAATAAATTTTTATTTTTGGGAAAATAAAGTAAAATCTGTATGCCTTGAAGTTCAACGCTAGAATCTTCATACATTTCCTAACACCAAAACTTCTCATTATGAAATGCCATGAGTAAACATAATAATTATTATAATCCCATATCTTCATTATGATTTGATAAATATTACAAAGAGATAAAAATATCAGATTTATTATAGATCATTTTATAGATTATTAGGTGTTTCTAATACGGAGAAATTTATCATCCTCCCAAAATTTCCGAATTTTTTCCTTCCTTGCGGTTATTTTAATATTCACTACTTGGGACTGAAGACTAGAATCAATATCCGTTGAAACTACTAAGTTACTTAATGTTAAGACGTGGAAGAATCTGAATGATAAATCGTAGCAATCTTTGCGAGAATGTCGAAAATTTCGGATGATTCGTTAAAATATAAACGGAGAGAACGATATTGTAATAAATGATGCAACAGAATCCACAAATCACTCGAAAGGAAAAAGCTAGAGAATATGAATATGCAGGAGAATAGAAATCACTAGCAAATTTTACCAGCGAAGGAAATAATTAATTTTGCGCAAATCAGGGAAAAGGATAGAAGAAAGACGAGAGCTCTGAAGATCAATGAAAGAATTTCTATGAAATCGAATGCTTTACTGTTTGGAAACCAACGACGAGAAAATCCAGGAAAAAATGTACAGGAAAGTAAATGTAGAAGTAAACATGCAAAGATTAATTTTTATTCCTACATTTTAAAGATTGTCTAATTAGAAAATATCAAATGTTAACAAGACATTAGTGTAAAATGTGTGCAATGGAATGAAACAAAGTTTAAAAATATTGAGAAGAGGGTAGAAACGATTCTCTGAATCTCAGGAGATGCCGATTTATGACTGAAGTGTGAACCGTAGTACTTGACATGAGGAATTGAAAGCTGGAGGAGGTAATAGAAGCAGCTAAATATGTTGGGCTTTTGAGCCTTCCTCGTCTCTTTAGGTAGTGAGATACCAAAAATTAAGAATATTATCTACCAATAAAAAGGGGCACAGAAAAGTTAGAAGAGTATCACTAGCTAAGGAAGCACTCATGATTAGGAAGTAAACGAGGGCGGAGGGTATTGAGAAAAATACGAAGTGAAGACTTATAAAATCATTAGTTTGGAGTGCTTTGTTATACGTTTGTGAAAGGGAACCTTGAGAAAAGAGAATATCAAGAGATTGGATGCCTTTAAGATGAGTGTGTGCCTTAGATTGAAAAAAGAATGTTGGGTTGATAACAAACAAACGAAGAAGTGCTGGAGATTGCGGAAGAAGAAAGGATTTTAACTGAAAAAAAATAAAACAGGCAAGAAAAATAGGTGGGTAAGATATTGACAGAGAAGGGATTGCTAAAGAAAGTTACTGAAAGTAGAATGAAAGGGAAATTATGGAGGGAAAGAGGAGGACAACATTTTTGGTCGATATGAAGAATGGGATTGGTTATCATGAAGTAAAAAAGAGGTTTTTAATTAGGAAATTCTTAGCCATGTTGGCAGAATTATAGTGAGGTAGAAGATCTATGTTAATAGTAGTGGTATTGTTAAAAGTGCTTCGACAACTTAGGTCATTTCGCACATAGGCCCCCACCGGGAATCGAACCCAGGGTCGCTTTCACTGATGTCGAACGCGCTGTCCGGGTGGTCTAATCTATGTTTGTATATGCGAGAGTATTTAAGTTAGTAAAATACGCGAATATTTATTATCTCATTAGTCTTCATTCTAGAACTCATAAACTATTTAATATACAAATAAAAATATGTGCAGGGTAATACTGACTCCTTCAAAACCGGAGAACTATTGCGGAATAAATTCAATAAGGTAAGGAATCCTAATGAACCAGATATTATTTACTCAGCAAACATTAATCACTAGTATTATTTGATAATCAACTTCATTGATAGTAATAAAGCTCTCTGATGAGCAGAGATCATGAGATCAATGAGTAATGAACTAAGGGAGGCATTGCAGAGAGATTTAGGAAATCAAGTAAAACTTCTGCATCGGATTTGTTTGCGATAGTAGTGACTTAGGATTTAGGAGAAATAAAGTAATTGCAGTGTATTAAATTTATTTTCATGGTATCAGAAAGCTCATAGTCTCACAATGTGTGGAGCGACTCGATCGGAATGGTTAAGCATTAAGATTAACGCGTTTCAAGAATGATACGGTATTTGACAGGTAGAAATAAAAATATGAGAGACGAAAACTACATTCATATCGCAGTTATCTTTTACCTTTTACCATATGTTCCATCGAAATTATAACTTAAAACTTTAGCGCTATGCCTTAAATCTTAAACTTCATCTCAGATTAAGATATGTATGAATAATATTGAGAAACCAATGACTCTATGCTAGGTCAAATGATATTTTTGAAAGCATGAATCGGGAAAATTTTCCTTAAATTCAACATTCTTGGGCTAAACACTTATCCTAGATTACTCGGTTTCAGAGTATCGCGCAATCAAAATTTCATTCATGAAAGAAGATTCAAAATGCACGGTATGAAGTGTAAGAGTCCTTCAGGATCTTGCTTTGAGTCACTTAACTATTGAATGCGATTCAAAAAGAGCTCGCCATCTTTTCGCCAACGGAGAGAGGAATAATTCCGCGGATCCGAGCCCCTTAAACATTATCTCGCTGTGTTTCCTGGAATCTTCGCGTGAAACCTCAAGCAGCACCCGCCCGCGGTGCCCAAAACCACTTGACCTGACCTGAGTATTCCTCAGAAGGCTTTAAGGACACCCGCGGGACACATGGCGCAGTCGCCACGGAGTGTGTAAGGCGAGGGAGAGAAAGGGAAATAAAGAGAGACGCCACCCGACCCTTCTCACCCCCTCTCTGCTAAGATAGGGATTTGGAAGTGGAGAAGATAAAAAAGGAAATCCTAGCCAAAGAGGGGGGTTTTGGGAAGTGTTTTATTAAAACCAACTAGGTTTCTTCGTTGTTTAGGACCGGCTTCCTCTACCCCAAACCCTCCCGGTTTTCCCTTGAAAAAAAGGCTGTTGGATTAGAGCTTATTCATATTGACGAAGCCTAACTGCTGGATTTAGATTCGTCACTTAAGGATTAGAATAATAAAAATGTATGCCCGTAAGCTATGACTTGGTGCAAACGTTCGAATAACACGTCCGGTTGTTAGGATGTACAGTGGTATCTTGGTTAACGACTTCTTTAGTTTACTACGTACTTCGTCCACGACGTATGGTTGTGATCAAAAATGGTCTTGGATAACGACGCAGGCTTTGGTTTACGACGCCTTCTGGTAAGATTGATAGTTAAAAACTAATTTTGATTATTCATCTTATTAATAACATTTTTGTTGCAAATATAATCGAATAAATCATAGGTACCATATTTTAATGACAATTTAATGAGTATTATCTGCATATTTGACATCATCATTATAGGTACTAAAATGTATAAGAAATATCCAACCCTGTTATACAAAATTAAGGTTCTTAATTTTGACTATGAATAGAGTGGAGGTAATCATTTTAACTTAAATGTAATCTGAATGTGAACTATCTAATCCTTAAAAACATATTTCACAAAAGTTATAAGATATCAAGTATAAAGTAATAATTAGTAATTTAACTCGACATTACTTTTGAAGAACAAAAACGTTTTTCGCATGACAGTCGGAACACTATTCTTACTGGCAATCTAGTTTGTGGTTGGCGTTACTCCTATTTTTTTAAATATAAACATACACAGTGAATTATTTTTTTTACTGTTTTAATAATTGTATCTATCCAAATGTCTACATTTTGACCTAAAACCAAAACAAAAAATTCGAAACCTCGAGACCTCGTTTAAAATTAGAGCTCTGGAGAACAACTTAATTATGTTACGCGAAGCATTAAACCTAGTTACTTTAATTTTAAATTTATTGAGGTAATAAGGTTAAAATGCATCGTAATTTAACCGCCCTTCTTGGTTAAGTAAGTCCTGCGAAGCTTGAGCCAAATTTTATACTTTTTGCCGCCGAATTATTTAGCGACGAATTCATTAGCAAAATTAAACTGAACTCCTAGCGGAAACAAAAAGAGGGGATGAATATTTTCGGCCAAAGAACTTCCTTTGTGAAATCGAAACTCAATTACGCCGCAAATTAAACGGCGCTTTCAGAAAAATTGCGGGAGAAGGTAATGGGGCAACATTACCGGAAAAATGAAACCGGGGGAGAAGTGGAAAACGTCGAGACATTTATAAATCTCTGAAAGGCCTGATGGGAATAGGTTTGCGAGGGAGGAGAGGTTAAAGCGCGTGGAGAAAATCGTTTCGCTTCTGTTTTCCATTCGCTGCGGCGTAAGGGTGTGGCGCCGAGAGGGAAAATCACCATCGTGAATGAGAGGGGGAAAGAGATAGGTATAGCGTAACCTTTCCCTAGAGCTCAGTCCAGAATATTGTATGTATGGAGAATGGGTAGCTACGACGGAGGAAGAGTAGTTCCGTGCATGTCAGGAGTGGAGATACAAGAATGGTAGGCAAGAGGGAAGAATTCCATAAGAAGAAATCCCACTTGGAGTTGACCGCCGCCATCTCCTCGAATGTGTGCATCTATCGTCGCTTCTCAAACTCCCAATCCACGCAGTTCCTACCCTCATACCTTAGACATCCGCCGTTACACACGCTACATCTCTTTTTTACCACCCCTAAGGTTTCTTACCCTTGTTCTTCAGCGAGAGAAATACTCCCCGCTATCTTTTTTTCTCGGGCACCTCTCCGCAACAACTCCGAATTTCCAGCCCCTCAGATCTATACTTCTCCTCCGTACAGGTCGTCTCTATTCCCAGATGTCCAAGCAACGAGGTATGAAAAATAAAGGAAGTAGGACGGAGGGGGGGGTAAGAAGAACAGGGGAAGAATACTTCCACACAAAAGGGGGCTGCAAAATGTGGAATCCGACAAAAGTATCGAAGAGAGAGGTGAAACAAAACAGTGGGAAACGTAAGAAAGTCTAAGTCATAATACCATCCGATGGGATTGAGAATGTTAGCTCTGTTCATTTATGCGAAATCTGTAATTGTGCATAATACGCTTTGCGAATGGTGAAAATCCATGTTTTAATTTGTCATTCGTTCAAAAAGGTAAAAGATTGATTGTTTTGAACTCATTACGTACTAAATGCCATTCCAGATCCTCCTGTTGTAAAATACTGTAATCTCGGGCTTCACCCAGCCTTAATAATTTATCGATTGCTGATATACTATAGGAGAATCAAAAATAAAGTAGCTGATTTGGAGCATTTCGTCCGAGCTAACGATTCAGATGTAATCATAGGTACAGAAAGCTGGCTAACAGATGAAATCAGCGACTACGAAGTATTCCCTCAATATTTCAAGATCTATCGTAAAGACCGTCAGGATAAAATAGGTGGTAGAGTATTCATAACGGTCAAATTATCACTTCGGAGTAGCCCTTATACGTTTCTAAACGGGAACATCGAGAGCGTTTGGTGCGCGATTAGTCAGTTCATTAAGCCGGATATAAATGTGTGTGCTTTCTACTGGCCCCCCGACTCTTTGCGTCAGGTCCTGTGTTGCCTTAAAGAAGAATACTAACGAAGCTAGCTACTAAAGCTATCGACTGGCTAAATAATATATAGCGTATTTACGTCCAGCAATACATTAGGCACCCTAACGGAAGTTTATGGGAAGCCATGTCGAAAATCACCTTCAGAGAAGACCGTATCACTAAACTTTTGCGATGGATTAAACCAAGTAAAGCTCCTGGTCCTGAAGACACCAGCCACGGTATTCAAGGAAGTAGCGGAAAGCGTAGTAGCTCCCTTTCTTAGAGGAATATTTGAAAAGTGTATGAGCGAAGGCAAGGTCCCGAAAGTCGGAAAAATGTGAATGTTAATCCAATATTTAAAAGTGGCTTAAAGTGGGATCCAGCGAATTGTAGGACTATCTCTTAAACGTCATTAAGCGGCAAAATAATGGAACTCATGTAGATGTAGATAAATGTTATCCTTTGTTTTTACTGAACGGAAATTGGAGATCCTTTGAGACTTACATTTAGATTTGCGAAATTCAAGGTAAAGATGAAGACTTTGTACGCTGGAATGTTTTGAATGTTGGCGTGACTGCTTAGTAAAATATAATGCATACATTTGAAAACAAGGCTGTTCCATTTGTCGCCGAATCAATCCAAAAGCAGATCGTGTTATCTGTAGGTATGGATGTTAGTAGTGAAACTTTTTTAATGAGTTGATATTTATTACTAGTGAACATAGTAATGGTGAAGTGGAACTTGTTTATGAACAAATAAAAGAAGTAATGAGAAGTGTTAGAGGCAATAAAAACCTAATTGTAATGGGGGACTGGAATTCGGTAGTTGGGCAAGGCAAAAATGAAGAAGAAGTGGGAGGATTCGGATTAGGAAATAGAAGCGAAAGGGGACAGAAATTAGTAGACTTTTGTAAGAGAAATAATCTCTGTAATACAAACACACTTTTTCAGCACCATAACAAAGGAAGGTACACATGGAAAAAGCCAGGAGATACGGATAGGTGGCAAATTGATTACATTTTGGTGAGAAAAAGGTTTAGAATTAGCACAGGAAAATGGGTAAGGGTGACTTTGCGCAAGATGGTGCGCATCCAGGAAAAATCCCAATGAAGAATGGACTTGAAAAATGTCTGACGGGACCGGGAAACGAACCCGGGTCTCCTTGCCCACAAAGTATCCCGAATGGCTTGGAGAAATGTTCTGCCGGGATTGCTCAACGGACAGAGCACCCGACCGGCAATTGGGAGACCCGGGTTCGATTCCCGTCAGAATTTTTTCAAGTCCATTCTTCCTTGGGATTTTTCCTGGGTGCGCACCATCTTGCGCAAAGTCACCCTTACCCATTTTCCTGTGTTTACAACCAGAAGGGGGTTTCCTTTCCATCCCGATACTTCAATGAAGCTAGACCGCGAACGATGCCGCCATGCGGACGAACTCGCAACGTCCTTGCCCACTAAGTATCCCGAATGGCTTGGAGAAATGTTCTGTTTAGAATTAGTGTTAAAAATTTATTATATCCGGCAATTGGGAGACCCGGGTTCGATTCCCGGNCAAATTGATTACATTTTGGTAAGAAAAAGGTTTAGAAATAGTGTTAAATTTTAATTTAGTTATCCTGGTGCTGATGTTGACTCAGATCATAACCTGGTCATGATGAAAACCGAGTTAAAGTTTAAAAAGGCCTTTAGTGCAAAAATTACACCCAAATGGAACTTAGAAGCCCTTAAGAATGGGAAAGATAGAGTTCCAGGAGTCGGTCAGTAAGGCCTTAGAGGATAGGGGAAGGGAACTCACCATATATGGAAAATGGGAAAAGATTAAAATCAGTATCAGGAACAGTGCCCAAGTAACTATTGGAAGGGTCAAACAAAACAAAATTAGGAAACCGTGGGTGACAGTAGAAATGATAAATAAAATGGAGGAAAGAAGGAAATGAAAAGGGGTTATCACATAGTGTGAACGTAGAATGTATAAGGCTCTCAATAACGAACTGAGAAGGGAAACAAACAGGGCAAGGGAACAGTGGTGGAAGGGTCAATGTAACAAAATAGAAAAACTGGAAAAAAGTGGAAGGGTCGACCTAATGTATAGAAAGGTGAAACAGTTAACGGGAAATAAAAGACGAAACAGAGTAACCATAATAAAAGATAATCATGGTAACGTTCTACGGGATCCAGCCAGCACAAGGGAAAGGTGGAAAGAATATGTTGAGGAACTATATGGGAAAGACATGAAGCCAACAAACATAATGTTAGCAAGTGAACAAGAAGTGGAGGATGATGATGTTGGACCTGGGATATTAGATAGTGAAATTGATAGGGCCTTGCGTGATATGAAAGGAAATAAAGCAACGGGCATTGACGAGATACCAGTTGAGCTACTTAAAAACCTGAGTGGAAAGGGTAAGAGAGAATTCTATAATTTATGTAGAAAAATGTATGATGATGAGGAGTGACCAGAGGATTTCAGTAAGACAATCCTGATTCCTTTATAGAAAAAGAATAATGCTTCTGAGTGTTGGGATTATCGTACAATCAGTTTAATATCCCACGCGGCAAAGGTTATTCTAAGAGTATTGAATAGAAGAATTGAAGGAAAAATTAAGGGGCAAATCGGAGAAGACCAGTTCGGCTTTCAGAAAGGGAAAGGAACGAGGGATGCAATCGGGGTAACTAGGGTATGAGGGTACTAGTAGAACGAAGCCTGGAATTTAAAAAGGATGTATGTGCATATTTTGTTGAATTTGAAAAGGTTTTCGATAGAGTACAATGGCCAAAACTAATGGGAATCTTAAAGAAAATTGAGTTGGACTGGATAGATAGATGTTTGGTGCAAAATTTGTACTTAAATGAAACAGCGCGAGTTAGAATAACTGAGGGGGAGTCGGAATGGGCAGAGTTAGGGAGAGGGGTAAGACAAGGCTGCCCGTTATCGCCGTCGCTTTTTAATATATATGCAGTGGAAATGGTGAATGAAGCTTGGGAGGAAATAAACAAGGGAATGAAAGTTGGCGGGGAAGTGGTGAAGTCAGTAAGATATGCAGACGATAAAGCTATTGTGTGCGATTCCGAAAGGGGGTTACAAATACTAGTAAATGCACTAAACGATAAAGCAAGGGAATATGGAATGAAGATAAACTTAAGTAAAACTAAAGTAATGAGATTCACTAAGGGAAAGAAGGCTAAGTTAATGGTCATGGTGGATGGGGAAGAACTAGAACAGGTGGACAAATTCTCGTACTTGGGTATTGTTCTATCTTGGGATGGGAGGTGTGGAGATGAGGTTCGAAAAAGAGTAGCATTAGCCAAAGAAGCTTTTATAAAGCAAAGGGAATTGATGACAAAAAGTCTCGATAAATTAATCAGGAAAATATTGGTAAAATCCTTGATATGGAGTGTTTTGCTGTATGGGTGTGAAACATGGACCTTATGCAAAGACGACATCAAAAGATTGGAGGCATTTGAGATGTGGTTGTGGCGTAGAATGGAAACGGTGAGCTGGGTGGATAGAAAAACAAACAGAGGTGCTAGGAATGGTTGGGGAGGAAAGGGTTTTAATTGAAGTAATTAAGCGCTGACAGAAGAAATGGGTGGGTCAAATATTAAGAGGACAGGGATTGCTGAAAAATGTAATTGAGGGTAGAATGCAAGGGAAAATACAGAGGGGAAGGCAGAAGCAAAATATGTTCGATGACATAAAGGGTGGGGTGAGTTACCAGGAAACGAAGGAAAAGGATATGAATAGGGAATATTAGGGCGAATGGAATTACCGAAGGGTAGAACACTTAAATAAAATTTAAAGAAGAACCCAAATACTTGAAAGAAAAATCAAATGGAAACAATAATTCGGTCTCATAACGAAATGGTTTTGGTGTCAGACCAAAAACTTCCAACTATAATTTAATTTATGGGAATTGAGATCGCAGGTAAAAGATCAAAAAAGAGAAAGAATTCGAGAAACGAGAAAATAAAAGTGAAAACAAACGGAAATCCCAGGGTAGGTCGGCAACGATGAGATGGCATAAGGATAATGTGAGGTTAAAAAAGATTTCTTTATTCAAAAGAGTAAGGAAAAGGAATGGGAAACGAAATTGGAAGGAGGAAGTGGCTGGATATTCGCAAACATAAAAGGTTTAAAGAAATATCTGGAGGGTTCTACGAAGGAAGGGAGGGGGAGAAATATTCACGGATTAGAAAAAAAGATTTTTTTATAAGAGAGGAGATTGAAATCAAACAGAGAATAAAGAGAAAGGATTCCGATCTGAATATTCAGAATACAGAAATAAAAAAGTGCACAAAAGAGAAAAAGTTTTGAGATTTTTAGCGGTGGGTCAAGGTTTCAGGATAGAGATTACATTGGATTTGATGGAGATACTGAAAATGAAAATGAAAAAGTAAACAACGTGCCATAGATGCTTTGTGTAGGTAAATAAATATACATTATTCGCATCACAACATAAAAGTGCTTACAGACATTTCATTTTTGAAAAGCGAAAAATGACATTGTTATGAATTCACGAGTAAAATTACGACCATGTGTAATAAAATCTATCAAATATCGTGATGGACGTCCTCTTTCTTAATTATAATGAAGTAAACGGAAGTTATTTATTATGAAAGAAGTAGATCACCGAATGATTGCAATTATATATGTCATGCGCAACTACAGAATTTTTGGAAATGCACGAAAAGAATTACCCACTTTCCGGAGAGATCGCATGGAACTACGCGCATTCTGAATACTCGACGGAAACTCATTTTGATCATTGCGTAAATTAAAATACTCGGCTCGTGGAAAGAGCAAATAATTTTCTTCACATTTGGATTAGGTATAGCGAAGGTTGAAATACTCACTCCGCGGAGTGTGTGTCTCATTTGCCCATGGAAAGAGCAAATAATTTTCTTCACTTTTGGATTGGGTATAGCGAAGGTTGAAATACTCACTCCGCGGAGTGTGTGTCTCATTTCTCCCATTGCCCTTATTCGTTAATTGTGACTAAGATGTATATAACATTTCAGCATATGCCTAGCACCTATTTGGCTAATATTAAAAGCTATGTGTTTTTAAATTTCTTCCTTTTTTATACCTTAATTTCAGTGAAAATAACTAATTAAATATATAAGTATTTCAATTTTCAGCATTTCATTAGCGTTTAAGAAATTGATTGATGTAAAAGAATAATAATTATCAATGTAATAATAATGGAAAACGATGATAGACACGTGTAAATAATTGACACGAATTTTTAATTCACCTCCGTCTCATATAAATTTGGAAGACATCACATGTTCTAGATTAAGAAGATGTTGAAGAAGACTTTTCATTTGATTTGATAATATGATAGAAATTGTGAAGTAGCTGCGTCGTTTCAAATAAGGTTCAGTTCGAACGGAAAAGAAATATAATCACAGTGAGTACATTTCACTAGAGTCATCGTTCTTGAAATTGAATTCAACCTGACACAAGTCTTTTTCTTGGTCGGTTTCTCTTTTAGGACATGAAATATCTACCCACTCTTTTGAACTTCTCCGTTTGATTCCAATATACTCTCACTGCAAAATATCCCACAAAATAATTAAATCGCTCTCCAGATACAATGTATACATTTTGCATTAATAATTCAATATTCCGACATTATTGCTGGGCTGAGGACTTACATAATTATATTATTAAAAGAAAGAGTTCGCAACGAATAATGTACTTTGTGGAATGTAATATTTTTTAAGTATCAAAAGTAGTTATCCGTGTTCATTGTATATTGCGTGAAGCTGCAGAAGTAAAATTGAAAAGAAATAATAAAAAAAAGGATAACTTTAAAGATCGCCAGTGCTCCTTCTACATGTACCGTTATATTATTTTGAATCCTCAAGAAAAATAAACGGTCAGGAATGCTAGTGTATGCATGCAATTCGCGGAAAGTGAGGGAGAGATGCAAAGGGTAACCAACGGGAAGGGGGCCATTGAGAACTTCGAAAAGAAAAGAGGTCTAAAGAAAGATAGAAGAAAGGTCTGCACTGGCTGGTGCGATACCCGATAGTATTCTCTCGGTGGGTGACAAAAATATATCGATGCCGATTGTTGAGGGGTGGGTTGGGAGGCATAGAAAGGAGGGAAAAATAGAGAAATAGATATACGTGTCTGGCTGCGAGAGAGGGTGTTTCCGAGAATATGGTGCCATTGTTTAGAGGATGGTGTATTGATCAAGGCTGGATCTCATTTATATGGACACTGGAATGGACCGGAGGGGGAACCCCGGAGCACACACAAAACACAAACTCCAACCCAACAAGACCAACCACAGCATCAAGTCTCATCCCCCTCCACATATGTAGTCTCTTTCCTTTCTATGGGAAGGAGGAGAGGAAGAAGGGATCTTTATACCACCCCAATCCCTCTCCTTCGTTGCAATACAAAAAAATCAACGCCTTGCTGTTTCCATTTCTTTTGATAAACGCAAGGAAAGAGATTGGGGAAAAAGCGGGAGTGGTCCAGGGTTGGGTATTGCTAGCTCCAGAAGCAAATTCCCAGAAATCCCTTCAATTTCGTCGCATTGCTTGCGTGATTCCAAGGATATGAGGAGGGGGATTGCGGAGTGGAACTACTTCGAATATGAATCAGACGATAAAGAAGTTGATATTTGCGGAAAGGAAGTAATACAAGGAATAGACTCACTCGCATACAATTTTCTGAGCCGCCGAAAAATTATTTTCCATACCTCACAAACATCACATACTCCTCTAATAAATTTTTTTTTTAATTTTTAAATATTATTTTATTATTTTTTATTGTATTTTGGCGAAGACGTTTCTTAACTGGAGGTAAGTTGTATAACATGATTTATTCCATTGAAGGTACTGATTATATAATTGAGTAAACATTTCAAAAATAAAAAATACTTATTACTTTAATAACTCATAAAATAAAGAGACAATGAAAAAATAGTATTCAACTTTAGTTCAAAGAAAAGACCATGGTTTCACACAAAACACAGGCTTGATGATGAGGTATAGTCCTCGAAACCAGTCGTATTTTTCAAATGTGCTTTCTGTGGACGGAGTAAAATTGTGTTTTCTTTGAACTAATCATGGATGAATAGTATCCTAACTTTAGTTATTTTTGTAGCAGAGAGATGTGTTTGTAGTTATGGTGAATTTTTAAAACCTGAAAATGTATGTACATATTATATTGGTGTTGTGTGGTTTGAAGATGTTTGTTCTGCGGTGGGCGAAAAAGTTGTGTTATTGAAATTGGTATTGTTTATTCTTCTGCATAATTGCGTATTGTAGTATTGTAATTATTGTATATTAGTAAGTTACCACCGGACTATTAGTCCATCTGTAACATATTATCAATAATAATAAGTACCACCAAATATCGCCAGAATTGATAAATCATAAGAATAATCTAACTCCATTAAAAAAAGTGATAGAATTAGAGGACATTTTGTACCCTGTATTAACATTTGTGGAGAAAAAGTATTTATGCCTTACACAAGTATTTATTTTCATATTAATGTTAACCGCCGAAAAATTTTATTTATTATTCATTTTACTACATATTATTACTTTTACTTACATTGCGAAATATGCTCACTTCCATTACCAATAGTAATACCAACATTTTAAAATCAAAGACCATCCAATTCACGAAGATTAATACTTTTTGTGTATATCTCTGCTTCCTTTTTTAAATAGAATTGCGAAACAAAAATCACAAATATTATGGAAACTTCATCCCTCAGAAAAATTCTTAAAGCAAGCCTGCCTCCAAAAAGCTACCAAAAAGATCCGAATTACTCCACCGGAACTCATTTATATGTGTTTGCAATAGACTTCGCGTCGTTTTTTTCAAACTCCTCGGAACCTCAAAGTTCTTTCTGCCCTCTTTATTTTTCCAGCACTCCCGATACGCTTCCCTCCCCGTACCCGCTTTCCCAGTGGACACGTGAAGGCTAGATTTAGGGCCACGGAGGGTGAGAAAAATTGAGGGCAGCAAAAGCCTTGGGGAGGTGCGTAAGGGTCTGACGAGGTAGGCAGGGATGCAGTAAGGGTAAAGATTGAAGGTGGAGTCCACTATGTGGAGGGGTGGTTTTTTATTGGAAACATGGGAAGACATTGGCGGTGGGGGAGAAGAAAGAACAATGATTGAGAGGCGGCGGATGAGTCAGGGGAATGAGATTGCCAACAGTGATTTTTCATTATTTCACGGAATTTGAAAAAGCCTGCGCGTGGACACTTGGAGCATTCACTTAAATTTTTGTCTGGGCAAGTTTGGATATTCTGCCGCGTATTTTCGTTCTTTGGAAACGTAAATTTGAAAAAGTACCCGCTTCTATTGCCGGCGAACTTTTTATGGAGAAAAATCCGTCTTTGCCTCGAGATGGAGATTCGTTTTGATTCCGAGCGAAATTCTTTCCCTCGATTCAAAAGTCCACTTCCTCTATGTCATTCACGCAACAAGAGTTGGAGGAATTGGTTCAGATAATTCAAATTTTACCGACTCTTGGCTCGAAGAAGCCGTGTTTGCCAAAGTTATTCCCTCAAGTTTCGCACTCATTCCTCGAGCGAACGGCGCAACGTTTCCGGAAAATGAATTTTTAAGAGAGGTACTGTTTCGTAGTGGAAAAAATGAAGAGAGTTTCTTAAACAATAGAATCCCAATCAATGGAGACATATAATCATAAAAGTCCGAGATTTTTTGCGCTGGAACTCTCGGACTAATTATTTATTCACATTCATTTTTTCTATAATTCTATTTGACGAATATTATACATCGGGCAAATATTATTTTAAGAGAACTGCTTAAGAATACGGGATGCTCAAATACTCCATGCATCTAGCCTTCTCTTGGTTAAAATAAGTTTACAGAAAAAAGTAAAACTGAACAAATATTTCGTGTAACACTGATGTTACTATCTAGCCGTGTCGAGACGTAAAAATTGCTTTCTACAAACGGCATAAGCTTCTTCTGCGAATTTTTTAAATATCGTACGTAAACTGTATTACGTGACGACCGTTTGAAAGTCTTGAAGTCACACAAATATTTACTAATTAAAATATTTTACGGTTCAATTTGAAACATTTAGCAATCTTCAGTTATTTTTAGCAATATTTTATACTAATCCCCTTCGATCCTTAGAGAAAGAATTTCTGTACTCAGGTGTTACTGAGTACAGAATAACCGTTTTAAGTGGTTCAAAGTGTATTTCCATAGGGAGGAGAATGGGGCTAATTGCGTAAGTCGCACTGCAAATAAATTTTTGTCATTATATCCTTCACAATATCGTAAAAATATTTGAGGATGCGATGTTTTAATAACGTATAATTTATTTTCATACATATGACGATTTTAAACGGGGATTATGGAATATAAATTAGATAAATATTTTATCGATTTTGAACTCAAGGTCTTGGATTCTTGTCTCGGCTAATATATAAAATAAATCAATAATCCGTCTTTCCTTGGGAATTTTCCTAGGTGCACGCCATTACGTGCAAAATTACCTATACACTTTTCCTTAATCCTTCCTATTTTCAGTACCATGCGGAAGGATCTTCTTTAAGTTAATGCGTCCGAAGACATCGCACACAAATCGAATATATTAATGTATTACTTCAGAAATAAATTATTAAAAATAGCCCTTTTGTCAGCTACGGTTTATTTCGCGTGTAATATCATCGAAAAAAGTGAAGAGAATATGGCTCTCAGAGAAAAGAAATTACTTTGGACTCCGCGTAGCGATAGTTAGAGACAAATGGAGTTAGTAAAACTTTAATCGGATTTCCTGGTTTATATTTGTGTTCTCTTCCCCTCGGCTCCCATTCTTGCTCCGTGAGAGCGATGACGTTAGACAAGAGAAGGGAGACGTGGGATCCGAATGGGGGTAATGATCCGACGCTCTCCAGGGAGACATAAAACAATTAAAAAATTTTGGGCAACCCAAAGAGCGCTGTGGCGAATGCGGGTGGTTGTAACACGAGAGTTGCAGGGGTAGTGTGGGAAAGAAAGGAGGAAAGAGAGTTGTTCGAGGTTGAGAGAAAGTAGCAGCGGTCAAGGGAAGGGAAGGTAGGGAGAAAAGGTTTTCCTATCTCCCTTGATGAAGCAGCAATACTTGGGGATTACTTTCGATTTATTTTTTTTATGTATTCAGAGTAACGCATAACATTGAGTTGATTTTCTCAACTACAGCTCCAATGGCTCGAAATCCGATTTCCCGAAGTGAGTAGTTGGTCACTATAACTACCCGTAGGTTTCAATTGCGATTTCGCTCTGATTCCACTACTCTGAATTATAGAGGATTACAACAGTCCTCTCAGCTTAATTGGTAGCGCATCCTTCTCTTGTGAAAGCTCTGATGACCCGGGTTCGGTCCCGGTGGGAATCCTTCCTATATAACGTCGAATATTTCGGCCATCATTTGGTGTTGTACCATAACAGAGTAATTTAGTGGAACTAACAATTTAATGTATACAGTGCCATAATACACGCGCACAACCACCACCCGGGTTTCGATGTATGGTATCATAACCCGGTATTAATGTCAATATATATTTTGGCATGATTTCAACCTGATGATGATGCCCTTCATCGAAACTTAGATTGTAGTTGCATGTGTATATTATGGTCTCGTATAAATAAAATTGTTAGTTTCATCAATTTATTTTAACCTTTTCTATGTCTGGGCTCTGGGCTGGCGTCAGAAGAGGCATTTCGGCGTAAGAAATGGCAAGAAGATGATAACCATCGTCAATATCATTCATAATTCATCATAATGATTTACAGACCCCAAATTAAATGAGAAAATAATAAGAGATTTCTTACCTACTTAAAATTAACAGAAAATAATTGAATTAATAAAAATAATTATTTAACATATCTGTGTAAAGATTTCGAAGACAACGATTGTAGTAACACCTAAGAAAAAAAGTCGATTTCATTAACACAAAAACTACAGGATCCTATCAATAAATATCGTTCTTTTAAGCAGAAAAGGTTGTAAGAGTGTCCTCAGAAAGACTGATCGTCCTCCTCAGAAATACCTCGGAAAGATAGGATACCTCGGATAATAATCGCCAAAAATTGTATAGCAAATCACTTTAAATTTCTGGTTCAATTCCTTAACTAATTAATTAAGTATTCGAAAATAAAAAAATTGGCACAAGAACATCTAGTTGACTTTCTTTGTCTTGAATCATTATGCTGAAAAGAAATCTACATCTACATCTACATTAGTACCCTGCAAGCCGCCTTTCGGCGTGTGGCAGGGGGTGCAAGCACCATGAATTTACTGAATTTACTTCGCTAATCTATTACTTTCGCGTATCGTTCGCGGAAAAAATGAATGCGAGGGGTTAATTGACAAATTTGGGGATAGAATTACTTCTCATTGGTGATACGGAATTGATTTTTAATCTAGTGTTTGAGATTGGTGACTTGTAAAAAACGTTTGAAAACTCGTAGTAGTAGAACTACCTCTTTTATTCTTAGTAGTAGTTCCGTTTATAGTGCTTCGACAGCTTAGGTAATTTCGCACGTACGCTCCCACCGGGGATCGAACACAGGACCCCTTTCACCGAAGTTGAATGCGTTGCCCACTTGGCTATTTCGAGCCTTTCGAGAACTCAAGCGCAAGACATGAACATTACTTACAATTTTAATGCATTAAAGTCGAATTAATTAGCTGTTAGCGTATAACCGTAAATTCGATTTCTCAAATAGAACGTGTTTTCATAGTTCACAATCAATCTGACACTCAGCACACAATAGCCTAGAAAAGTTTTTATCGTTTCTAAAGAGTTGATTGAAAGAATACATAAGTATGAATGATTTGCTAATTATGATTCATCTACGTATATGTAACCATTCGTTGATATCAATTCAAATTCATTCTATATACTGTAGCTTAATCGATCATTATCATTATAATCTGAAAATAAATGCAATTACGTTCTGTTTACAATCATTTCTTTAATTTTGGAATTGGAATTTCGTATTGGCAATTCAATAGAATTTTTGGAAAATAGAATTAATAAGTGTGACCTTCTAGGCCGCATAGTATTAAATAATTTAATGTTAAAGATAGATAATACCCTTAATATTAATCTAAATATAGATAATACCCTTAATAAAAATCTAAATATTAAAGGAATACTCTATACTAGAATAAAATGAAGGAAATTAAAATCCACTAATGAAAATCTTGAGCAGTGAGCAAATTGTTCGAGCGATATCTAAATTCAAGAAGACGTTATGTGCTGTAGAGATCCTGATGAACAAGATGACTGTCGGGAGCAGGAAGAGGTTAAATTTTCAAAGAAATTAAATAGGACGTGTTTGACTAGAAGGAGAATGGACGAGAAAAGAAGTCGGCCTTTTAAAGAGCATGTAAAATGAAAGCAAGGTTCCCTAAGGGCCGGAAACTTATACTTACCACACTTCAGACGTGCACTTCAAAAGAGTTGAATGAAGAAAGGAGTTAATGCGGGTGTGGGAAGGTCTATTCTCTTCCTCCATTACGCCGATGTTATTTAATTTCTTGCGAAACGATAACGATTCGAGGAAAAGCCCACAGCAGCCTGAATAGTAATTACATAAGGAGCTCATTCATTCGAAAAGAAAACCTTTTATTTATTGAGAGGATTAGGAGACTTAGAAGCTTACGCTCTCTTATATGCTATTTGCAGGAAATTTTGATTTCGAGAAAGTTGAATAAGGAAAGAGGCTTAGTAAAAATTCGTCAAATAGTTTCTTCGAAATCTACCATTCAAAAACATCAATGCATTGTGAATTATTACATTTGGAAATGTATCATTCGTGGAATTTAATTCTGAGTCTTTCTATTCGCAACAAATTATCCGGTGGGATTCTTCTTCAATTTACATTTGTTACGTTCAACATTTTCTGTAAATCATATGGCTGAATATTACTGCCAAAAATATATAACTGATGATAGGTTGATGGTTTCAATTTCATCCATTATTTTAAAGGTGTTTTCCTTATCTCTGCGTTATCGCGAATTAGGGTAATGTAAAATTAATGTAAAATGAAAGCAAGGTTCCCTAAGGGCCGGAAACTTATACTTACCACACTTCAGACGTGCGTTCAAACGAGTAGGTTTTACATCGCTTTTAGAATTTAATCCCCATGACCCAAGGGTTTCTTTGTTAGTCTGTGTTTTTTATATTAATTTTGCTAGATGTAAATTCATTGAATTAAATTGCTTTTATATAACTTAGATTTTAACTTAGACTTCTAGTGCAAGAGAGTCCATTTAGGCTCGACCTCGTTAAAAGTGTCAAAGGTTTAACAGCATAGTTCTGAAAACTCGCTCTGATTGGTAGGAGACTACGGTGAACGCAAATAAAGTCTACGTCACCTAAAAGAAAGAGAGAAACTCAAGATCAAGGTGGGACATTGATGTAAAGCTCAAAGGATGGAACCGTGGCAATGTATAAGTAAGAATCTACAAATCGAGGAGAGATTACGTCTTGACATAAACCACTGAGAGGCAATAAATGGAATCGATGGAGGGTGAGAATGCAAGAATGAAGAGGAGAGAGAAATATGTAAATTAAGATGACACCTGACACACAAATGAGCCAGCAGAGATTCGCGGAGGCGGGAAGCGACATAAGAAGGTTTCAAGCGACGGAGCAAGATGCCTAAGAAGAAGGGATTATATCAGAGGAAAGGGTCGAAAGACACTATCTGCACGTTGGGTGGGCGTGGACGGCCGAGGGTAGAGAATGGTATTTTATTGTGCTAGTTTGTGGTCCGACGGCACAGATTGGCGGGGGTCATCAAACACGACTTATCTGCAGAAAGGCTTAGTCGGCTATCTTTCCATCGTGAAGCAAGCGCTGCCCATAGAGGACATAAAACCATCGTATTCGCATCACGACGCCTGAATGTGATCTCTCGTCCCATCCACCATTTATCCTATCGCATTTTCCTATCCTGCTCCATTCTTCTCATATAGATAATACTTCTTGCCATTAAAATAACTCACTCTTTTCCTCGTAGGCATCATTCGCCTAAAATAGCCTTGTATAGAAAATAACGATAATCTTCATATCGATATTCTCGTAGTTGATTACTCAATGAAGCAAATTCTATTCTATTGAACGGTTTATCTCTTCATTTATTCCTTCTATCCCACGCTTTCACTGCAGTCAACCGTTCTTGTCTTTATTATCTTCTGGCACTTATATTGATGAAAGAGAGACTTTTCAAACTCACATCTCACGTTATTGAATACTCGGATTATTATCATTGCGCAAGTAGGGGAATCATTCATTCTGCGCTATAAATAAATAATAAATACTTCGTAAATTATTTTGGTGGCAACATAAACCATTAATAGAAAGAGGGAACCTGCTAGTTGCACGCAAACAGCCGTAATATCTATTCCCCCGCGAATAATGGTAGCGTGATTTTTTTAATAATGGTAATAACAACAAAAACATCTGTAATGGTAACAGAAAGCCAATCACAATTATACTCATTGTAATAATTAATATAAATAACAAAAGACGAACACACACGAACTTTCCCTAACAGAAAAAATTCGACTAGCCGGGATTCGAACCCGGCTCTACCCCAAACTCTACCGTTCGAACGCTATCATTCAAGCATGCTAACCACTTCTCCCCCGCGGACGACAAGTATTAAGTTTTAAGTAAATGATTCACTTAAGGCAATGATATGCAAGAAATGAGATTCTCTTATAGTGTTTACCAAATGTCAAAGCCATGCCGAAGAATTAAGGAAAAATATTTTATTTCATTATCAAGATTTTTCGACAGTATTAGCTTGTTATATAATGTTGTTATCATATCCTTTAATCTTATTGCCGTTAATTAGTTCATCATTAATAAATTACTTAGTAACTGACAAATTGCCTGAGACTATGGACACGTTTTGAGATATTTAATATAATTTATTTATAATAATCTCTCTTGGCTCTCTTTTATCTCTAATCAACAAATGAGTAATGCCAAAGTATTTTTTTATCTGCAATACTTACTAATCCATACGCCGACTAGTAATAACAAAGACGTAATGTAAGGATATGGAATTCCGTTCCATTATCCTACATGCGCAATATTCCCTCCGTGTGCAAAACTGAAGGTTCGCGCTTGGGAAATTGCGAGATTTGCAGTGGACGAAGGTGAGAAGTCGCCCACAGAAAATGGGAGGAAATAGTGCACATTTGGGAAAACTACTATGGATGCACGTTGGAACTAATCGTGCAGATAATGGGAGACATCAGACGGAGTTCAAAGAGATACAGTACAGGCGGGAGTAGACAGTCTGGACCGGCGGTTGACGGGTGCGGGACGGAGAAGTAATGGAGTTCATTGAAGTCGATGGAAGTATTCTGATTTTCCTTCGCATCTTACACTAATCTAACGATATATAAACAAAATCTATCTCCTTGATATAATAAAAACTCTATAGGTAGGTTCGTGAATATTATTATTTAATGAATGTATAATTTGTTCTTAGAAGAATATTTCCATTTTAACTTCAGATTATTTGTTCTTTCAGCGAAAAAAAATTTCTTTTTGGCATCGGATTGCGTTTCGCAAAAGAATATTAACATCAAAATACAATGAAGAAAACTGAGTAAATGAAGAGAAGACAGAGAGATCAGCTGTACATTTAGGTTTAGAAATATTATTTTAGGTAATTCAATTAATTTTGATATTTATAGTTAATCGCAAAAGTTTAAGCCATTTCATACAGGAATATTTTATTTCAATTCCACTCATATTTCATCTTTTGTACTCAGTTTTTCTCGTTTTTCAAAACTCAGGCAGGAGAGTAATCTTAACAATCTACAAACTTCATTGTACCAATAACATAACTGCGGGAATTTGTGGATAATAATACCATAATATGGATAAATTAGGAAGTAATGATCCATTTTGATACCGTAGTCACGATGTAACACCAAAAGTATAAACGGTGTAAAAGATGAAAAGGAATTTTGTTTTGTTTTTTTTCCCTTAACTAATGGGGTACTCTCTGCAGAATGTATAAAGTCTCGCATCTGCATATTGAACCACTTCCACGAAGTTTTCATCTTGTCGCTTAAGATGGTTCGTCGCATTTTACTACCTAAACACTGACGATTGTGGTTTTACGTTCCAGGCATTTGTTTCGTAGTAGATAAGTGTAAAGCAACGGAGGGCTGGATGTGAAACCATAAGACCACTCTAAAGTTATATGTTGCCTGGCTTTATAGTCCGGCATAAAAATTGCAGATAATAAAACGAATTTAAGCGCATATAAAACTAAATTAGAACATTTTGCATAAATTTCAAATGAAATGATGAATACGATTGAAGGAAAAGTAACTTAAATGTTAGATTTTGTTTAAGGAAGAATGAAAGACCGCATTAGGACTTAAGTCCTAGTCCCTGTACTTCTGGAATAGATGTTAAAATTTTGAAAATCCTCCTCTCTTGCAGAAGAAAGGCGACGTAAATCAATATTAAAAAACTGACTCGTTAACAATAAGGAAACGATACAGATTTTAAGAGGGAGAAATATATGCATAATTTAGATACTTCATTTAAAATAGTAATGATTTTATTATTCATTATTTATTAGTTATATTATCTACTAATATCCACACCAAAGTTTAATTTATGTATAATTTTCTCCATTTGAAAATACACAAGTGTGTTTTAAATGTTGCGAACTTGGGTAAGTTCACCGAAGATGACAAAACGGTGGGAAGCATTACCGCTATGTTTTTCTCCGAGGAATGCATTCACTATTTCAACATTTTATTGATCCAAGTGGACATATTTCTAAGATTCTTTTCCGCTTAAATAGAAATTTGGAAAACTGACATACGAATTTGCAAGGACATGTGTATATCGCAGGAACATCGTGGCTCAGAATTCATTATTATAATGGATGTGCACGAATCATTGCTAGGCGAAGTTTACATCGGCGGGTAACCCAGGTCGGTGTCGGTAAACGGGAATTATAAACAGCTTTCTCGTCCACCTAATAAGCTTCATTGTTTTCATTTTATCCCTAAAATACCCAAGAGTCAGGAAAAAGAATTCCGTGGGAACGGAGAAAAGAATTTCCGAAAATTTTCCCGTGGAGGAGAGAATATAGAGGGTAAACGAATCATATCTCATGAATCTCAAATACAAGAGATTTCGTAATATTCCCGACAGAGCCCTCGGATTTTTTCCCTAAATCATTTTTCTCGTGGATTCCGACCCTGAGGAGAGAGAAAAAAGGGGACGCAAGATCCACCGCCAGCTTCGTTATTATCCTTTTCCTCATTAATTTCCCCATTCTTGCCCGGAATTCCTTGATTGGGAGAAGGCCTTAGTGGGCAACGGTCTCGGCAACGGGGTGGACGTAAAGTGAAAAAGGAGGGGGGCAGATATAAAGAGATAGAGAGAGATGGAGTTAGAGTAGAAATGCGAAGAAGTTATCATCTCTATGGACCTGGAATGTCTCCGGGAAGGAGAATTTCGAACGCCAGTCCGCGAGCATTGAGGACGGCGCGGAGATAAAAAGAGGAGGAGAAAAAGAAAAGGAGCAGAAGATTCTCGTCATTCCTACGCCTCTGTCCTTCCGCCTCTGGAATGACTCCTGAGAGGGTTCCATTCTCGGTGGGAATGCGGGCAGAGCATGGTTCGTGAGAGATGCCGAATGAGCATGTCACTAACCCTCATCTATCCCACTCCGTTCCACTCCTATTCTCTTCATCACTCCCATTGCCTCCTCCCTGATTTTCTCGCTCCAATTTCGCCCACCCGGTTTGTTATTTCCCCATAATTCAAATGCATAGTGAGGTGATTGGATGAAAGATGTACTAGTGTTCAATGAAGAACGTATTGCGATAGGGTGAAGTGGGCTTCTTTAATGGGAGGCCCACGAGATTACCGAGAGGAAACCGTCATACGACGACTTACTTCGGGTTGCATTCATTCAAACGACTTGAACGATAGGGTTGGAGTTATCTAATAAATCAAAGGAAAACATTAGTAAGGATACTATATAATTTCCTTTTTTGACGCAAAATTAGAGGCTAAGCAACAAGTCGATGTGAAAGCACTTATCTCACTATTAACTCAGAGGCAGCAATAATAAACGTATTGTAATACTTTCCTGTCGGGGCATTCCCTGGGTGTTTTGCTTATCACTGAACGGTTACTTCTAAGGTTGACACTCGGAAGGAGCAAAAATACCTCCTCTCTCAGTATATAACCTTGTATTTTATCAGTATGCGGCATAGTTCATGGCCTCCCGGAAAGCCAGATGGATAGCACGCTCGCCTCCACTCAAAGAATAGAATAGAATAGTCTTTATTCAGGGCGAGATTGAGACTAAAAATTCTCTTCTTACATCCAACCCTTTGTCATTTTAAAAGTGGATAAAGATAGAGAAAAATAACATTAAAACTGAAAAGAAAGAAACTACAGAAAGCGGCTCCGGGTTCGATTCCAGGTAGAAGCCCATATGCGCAAAATGACCTTAGCAGTGGAAGTATTTTGAACGATATTTTCGTTTCTATTTTAGAGTCTATCTGTTTCTCCTGAATTTTGATACATAAATATTTATTTAAAACTTAATGCATGTGCTTCAAATCCACTATTGCTTAACATTAATAAGTCTAATTGCAATTTTCGGTTATATTGTTCCTGATGCACTTTTTTCGTACCCAGATATAGGACTTATTTTTTAACGTGAGGCTTTAACATCAAATTTATACTAATTTATTAATAAATATAATCAAATATGCAATGTAAATATTGTTCGCGTGTGGGAGAAAATGTGGTCGACGTATTTGCGCCATTACGCGGAAAAATTGAATAAAAACAGAAAACTGTTAATTGTTTAAATTTCGATGGTGACCTTTCGGTAATTTTCATGCAATATGATTACAGACAAATTTTTATCAGATATCATAACCCAGCTGTGGGAATATCACTAATTGATTGCATGTGTTCAAAAACTGCCTTAACTGATATTTAACCATATCACGATATTTAAGTAAATTTCGATAATTTCAACTTCTAGGAGAAAGGAGAAGTCGAAATTTTACAGGTTAACCTCATGATGACTCCAAGAGTCGAAACTGTGGTCGTCTTGCAAAAAATATTGTAGTATGTAAAACTTCGAATTGTCCTAGTCCTTCCTGGGATCTTATTATGAAGTCACGGCCCAAGCAGTTGATTCCATTTTCAACTTCAGTTCATCCAAATATCAGACTCCTTCTTACACTTGGTAGCCCTGGAAAAATTCACCGAAATTTTCGAACAATATACTGAATGAAATTCGGTAAACTGATTCCGAAAAGTTAATCTCACTAAAACCTCAATATCAAGTTCCTTTTTTTCCAGATTCTTTTATGTGGACTTACATCTTATTTATAGAATCGGTAGAATCTATTTTTTAGATGAATTTCCTCAACCTTCCTTCTCACATCTCTTCCTCCTCCGCTAAACCACTTCTTCTTCATTTCCCCACGTTCTCAATTTAAAAAAAGGAATCTCGTATCCTGACCGATTCTTCCAGGAGCCGATTCATTTCTTTCGCCTCCATTCCTCCATATATCCTCCTTCGAACCATCTTCCATATCGCTACCACATCTCCCTCTTCCAGCTCTCGATTTCCCAACCCATCGCTTCTCTCGATTTTTCTCCTTTTCCATGAGAGCCGCCTTTTTCATACCGATCCACCAAATATTCATCCCCGCCCACCGCGGCACCTCCGTTCGATGCTTCTTAAGTTGGCCTAACCCTCAAAAACCCCCGAAACTCTTTCCTTCCTTTCCGCGCGTTCAAAACCGTCGGTCCAAAGGGTCCAGGTAACAAATTACAAGCAGTAAAGGCGTGCCTCCGGGGCAGTTCGTTCCCCATCCCATCCCGCGGGAGCCAGAACGGGAGGACGCATCCCGCTCTCCGCATTTCCTCCCGCCGAGGACTAACCCTCCATTCTATCGTTCCATCTCATAGAGACGACCTTCCTAACTCCCCCCCCCCCCTATCCTCTATTTCTCGTATTTTATGTTCATTACTCTTTCACTTCTTCCCTGCTGTTTATGAATAGCTATTTCGGTAGTTTATTGTCTCTACCTTCCTTTCTACTCGAAAAGAGATGGCCTTCCACTGGAGTAGTCCAGGAGTGCTATAGATAAAATAGCTCGGTAAAGGAGGATTTTTTTCGAAATGAGAGTGTGTGTATGTATATTTATAACGATAACAGTGGAAAAGAGGGAATATTGAAATGTACCTCCGCTGGCAAGTCATTCTTTCATTCGTTTTACTGAATTTGGCTTTTAGAAGGCATAAAATAAATACCCGATTTATAACTCCTAAGAAAACATTCACAATGGCACATGTCAAAATAAAACTGTATCGTAACATATTGTTTATAATTCAAGCAAAATGAAAAGGCCGCACTGGCAAACAAATATGTGATTATAAATTCTTATATAAATATTCTCTGAAGCCACAAATTGGTAGTGTTTTATTGATTAACTGATATTAAAAAGGAGAGATAATGCAATTCATAATATTTTTAATCTCCCTGACCTTTACTTCGCGTAATGATATTTCACGTAGACATTATTTGTATATTTATACACGTCATTACTAAATTGCCCATTGGCAAATTTAATTGTACAAGTTGACGTCCATTGAACTCTTAGTGGGAAAAAGAGTACATACTGTTCACGGTTTTAAGTTACGAAAAATCAGAAACGCAAATTTACAAATGAAAGGGAATAGTTTTCATGACAGAATATGAAAATAACAGATAAAATATGGGAAAAGAAGCCATGACGCTTGATGGGAAATATATAAACTAAAAACTATCCGCAATATCGTTATGGCACTGCGGAACTTTATAAATAAACTTTCAGCCTTCGAAACGCGAATGTTAATCAGTGACAACGAGAAATAAATACGATTCATTATCTCGGTATAGTTAACGCAGACGGACAGCTAACGCGAGTTTCGCTTGCTCCGCGGTAGATAATAAATACCCATTTCAACGCCTTATCATTATTATCAAACCCCTTCAACACAATATTTCATGTTCTGCAGATAAGCTCCTCTTTCGGAACACCACGCGTATTACTAATGGAAAGGTTGTCGACAAGAGCCCGATCGAATAACTCGCTCAATTTCACTCTCCGGAAAAATTCCCATCTCTAGGTGGATATCACACATGTATTTCACCATTATCGAACCCTTTCTCATCCTCCTCCTGGAAGCAGATCCCGCCCAGAAAATTCCATCTCCCTACTGTTTTAAAAGGCGCTAAGAAGCTTTGTCCGAGGCCTCGAGGGCATCTCTCACGGGCAGTGCCCGATTTGGAACACGCAACTGTTTGGGGCGGACGCTCACTCTCACCTCAAGCATAGTTGCAGCCCTTTTTCATTTTACAATTTTTTTGTGCGCGTTAAACCTTAAAGCACTGGAGCTATATTTTAGGAAAGATGAAAGGGAAAGAGTGGTGAGGGAGAAAGAGGAAGAAAAATATTGATAACTGGAGAGGGAGAAAAATATGGTGAAGAATATGAGATAAACGGATGACCGAGGAGGTTGGTAAAGAGTAAACGAAATTCAGAGGATTGCTTAAATGTGGATATGTATTCATGGTAATATACGTAGGAACATGTGGGAAAATACAGTAAATAAAAGGATGAGATTGACTTTGAATAAGCATTTTAAATGCTGAACCATTTGAATAGCGAATAGAGGGAACTAGCAGACCAAATACTCTTATTTAAGAAAATGCGTCGGACTTCAATCTTCCCCTGCAAGGAGCGAAAGAGCAACTAGTAATTACAAATAAGGAGATTCTTATAAGATTTAAAATGTCCTGTAAGTTTTATGTCTCTTCTAACAGTAAACAAATACCCAGAAATAGAGAAATATTTATAAGCCAAAGATGTTGGTATTTTCTAGAGCTGTTGAAATGAAGAAATGGCTGAAAGATGAGGAACGAGAACAGAAATTATGGGGAGATATACAACAAACGGATGGCTAAGTCAACTCAAGACTTCAATTTGCTCTCTCACGCAGTTTACGATTGAATAGCTTTCGAGGGCGTTTGCCTTCGGTGGAAGCAGTGCTGGTTTCGATTTTTGGCGGGAAATTACCTTAGTTGTCGAAGCATTTAACATTACTAATACTACTACAAATAGCTTCCAGTTCGATAAAGTTCCTTCTATCATATTCTGATGGATAGATATTTTTCATTTGTACAATGGTAAGAGATATAAGAAATTGTATCATTCGAGTAATTTTATTGCTGTCTTGTTCGTGACTGTGTTATAAAAGTAACCTACGCATGAGCGATGCTGATTAATGACACTTGCATTCGCCACTCCCTTCCGTTACAATGAAAAGTTATAATAATAGGCTCATAGTGCTCATAGGCGGGTATTTTGGGCGTTTTTTACGAGTAATATTTCAATGGCTCATTAAGGAATTAAAGAAGAATCTATTATCATCTAAACTAGTGAGCCTCATTCCCTCTAAAAGGCCATCGGTGGCTAATAGCTGAGGAGTCTGAATGGCCGAGATGGTTGAAACCGGCCACTGGGCTGAATACTTTACATGCAGTTCGATAAAAACACTCAGTTTCCCGGCAACTTTACCAGAATAATCTTTGAAATACAGCGTAATCAATTCTACTCGCTTCATACATAAAAGTCATATGGAGGGTTACAGATACCTACGTTACAATAAATTGAAGGGATAGAAAAACCCGTAAGTTTCTTCATAATTTTCGTATAAAGGGGAGGACGTAGAGAAAGAATAGATGGATAAGGGGAACAAACATGAGTAGCGAGAAAATAAATAAGGATAAAAGGAGGAAGGAAAAGAGGGAAAGAGGAAGGGGTGAGGGATGGGGGAATGAGAAAGAGAGATTGAATACGAGGAGCAGGACTGCCATTCCCTGGCAGCATCACATAAATGGCGATCTCCACAGAATCTCGTCTCGCAGAAAGAATTCGGAAGTTGAGGAAGCATCTCTCAGGCTTACGTGTGCGACGGTATGGACGGCAAGAGGATGAGGGAAGTGATGGATACTTCGAAAAGTGAAATAAATAAAGCGGAGCCGGAATGAGAGGTCTAGGAACTTGCGACTCTGAGATATGTTATGGCAGCTGAAAGAGAGAGATGTTAGCTGAATACAGACGTTGATGAAAAAAGGGAGAGCGAAACTATTCGCCTCAAGCCTCCTTCCGAGGAATTTAGACAGAAATTATTTTTTGGGAATGCCCCGTATCGGAAATCTAAGGCTTGGTATGTTTTTGTTTCGTTTATGAAAGGGAAAGCATGTGTCGTTTTAATGCAAGATTAACGGAAGAATTCCCTTTATGAAAACACTGCCTTGGGGTATTTTTTGAAGGACGTTTCGAATTGTAATGTTCAAAAGGGATGCTGACATTATGCCTCAGTCGAATGCGTCAGGCACATCAAACTGACATTTTTATGTTCGACAAGCTTCAATAAAACGACTCAGCTAATCTTTTAAGTTTCACATCTCGAAAAGAAAAATCTCATCGGAGTGATCCACTGAAGTTACTTTGATGAACGTTACCGGTAATGTCATTTACGTGAAAACTTGAATAAATCCAGCTCACATATTCTGATTATGATGACATTTTACAGGATGCCTTTTCCCCAAACTTATTTAAGGCACTGTTCTCATTAATCTGATGGTTTGACAAATAACTACATATGAAATGGGGAAGGAATGGAGATGAAACCACAAAGCATAAATATTATTGTAAATGAAGGCGATTAAATGGTAAAATATGGTTGAAGCCTGGCCTGTAAGCCGTAGCGTGTTGCTTAATAATGATAATAAGAGGTAATGTACTCAACTGAATGCCCTTGTCATATACGTTTCGCGATCGAGTGTCTCATGTGGTTTACCATATCGGAGATATGAGTGCATTCCTCTCTTAATTTATTTCTATATTATAATGCGAGTTATCTACCAAGATTAAAATTTAACAAAAGAAAACATAGCGAGCTCTATTCTCAAAGAAAAGGGTGAAAGGTAACTTTGCATATTAAGGTTTGTGCCTAGTAATATACCCTAGGAGAAATAAGTCTCCTGAATGGCATGTCAAATTGTTCTGGCACGATAGCTCAATTGGATAGAGCAGACCGGAAAAATGAAAATTCGGATTCGAGTCCCGGTCCTGTCCGAATTTTTTTCATACCTGTTTCTCTATGGGAAGTTCTTTTCTACTAAAGTCAATCCTAAAATTTGATAAAGAGTGTCCATCAATATCCATCTATTTTAGAAGCAGTTTGTTCTACAGATATGTTGTAAAATACGCTTTGACACAACTTTCAGTCATAAATTTGCGTAATCACGATTTTACGTATATCACGGCATTTCCATAGTATCATCATGAAAACCCGCCGTGAAAATCAGTTAGATAGACAATTCAGTACAATAATGATCTAATCGAGTTTTCATGAATTGAAATGTAATTGCAATGATCGTAACCATATATTACAACTAACACGGCGACATATAAGGCAGTGCTGTTAAAAATGATAATTATCACTCTTTCAGACATACAGTGATACCTCGGCTAAAGAAGATCGCTCACGGAATTTTTCTTCGTTCCTACCGACTTTTCCCTTGACAACCGAGTCTTTTAAGTGCTAGTAAACTAATATTACGAATATGAGTATACCATTTTAAGTCGGAGAAAGTTATTCCAAGATGCGATATATCACGATTCTACTGTTAGTAACTTGTTCCTTTGGAGGTTGTACGAATAACCATTGGCAATAGATTTTCTTCCGAGAAAGTTAACCACTGAATATTTGTCAACATTAAACTCTAATTGAAAATCACCCCACCATTTCATAATTTTATCTGAATCATTCGACTGAGTTAATTTATTCTCTCTACTTTCTATATCTCTTTAAATGACATTGTCGTTCGTAAATATGCTAAACTTACTATCATTGTTATTAAAGAGGTCGTTGATGTGTATTAAAAATACTGCCTCAACGATCATAATAAAAACTTCTCATCATCAGCTACGTTGCATGTTTAAGGCCGAAGAGTTATATAGAATGATGCTACAGATGATATAGAAACATCATTGCAGTTGTACTAATGAAAATTTGAGCGAAAGAGTGACTTTAGGATGAGGAAAGTATATTCAAATATAGATTTATATATTTCGTGTTCAAAACCAGATTTAGGTAGATAATATTATTATAATATTTTCTTAATTAGTAACAAAATAAGTATATCCCGTTGAATGAATAAAGAAATAATTATTGGAATTACATTTTTCGTGCATGAGAAGATTGCGAGATCGCTCGATTAAGAAACTCGCATCCACGAAAAGTTTGAGCAACCCTGATCTATGGCAGAGAGACAATGCATAATTAACACCATAGACTTTCCCACAAGTTGCGGAATATTTAGAACCCAAACACCTAAACTATTTGAAGTTCTAAAAACTAAACGAAAACCATTCGTAATTCAGACAGTGAGAAACTATTGGATTCCTTTATAAAGCCAAAGCGGAAAACTGTGGCGGCACATTGGAGCCAATATGGCGGTGAGCGTCGCATTATTCACCAAGAGGAAGCGTCCATCAGGAGAGAAAAACTGAGAAACAATCCAGTACTATCACTCCCTTCCTACACCAATTCCGAAAGCGATTCGCTCCATTTAAATCCATTCCATCCGTCTCTTTCTCATTATCTCCTTCGCTATCAATATTTCCTCCATTCTTTATTTCCTTTGCACGATTCCAATCATTTTTCGATCGCTCCGACT
This sequence comes from Ladona fulva, assembly GCA_000376725.2. Taxonomy (NCBI): domain Eukaryota; kingdom Metazoa; phylum Arthropoda; class Insecta; order Odonata; family Libellulidae; genus Ladona; species Ladona fulva. The sequence goes on along the minus strand of KZ308149.1, from coordinate 1,144,748 downwards.
TCCACTCCATCAATACCGCACTTCCCGTTCGTTTCGACTCGGATGCTGAGTGGGAAAAAATGAAGCTAAACTAATGATTCCCCCTTGTTTATTTAACTCAAACAGTCGTTTCTCACGCGTGCCTATTGCGATGAGCCGGGCAAATAAGTTTTCCTTTCTTCTTTTTCAAATGCGATCCGCATTTGTTTCCAACATGTTCCGGCAGCTCGTGCTCATTCGCGGACGTGTGCGCGCAATCACATTATTGTCAATCAACGATCACTTTTTCGCCCGTTATATTTTACAACTCGGCGTCAAAACGAACGTGTGTTTCCATTAATAGCGTCACGCTAATGAAAGTTCCTCCGAAAGTAAACATTTCCCGAAACGATCGCCTTTTTTCTAACGATATAGTGCTGGACCGATCGCGTCACGGAATTCCGCGGGCGTAATTTATTTTCGAACCAGCTTTAATTTATTCGACGGAGGCTATTTTAATGAGGTGGGAGAAAAGCGACCTGGCTGTGGCCTCTCTTGATAAAAAAATTCCAAGTTCTTCGCCGAGTCCGACCATTTCACGCGATTGATACGGTCAAATTTATTTTGCTAATACCGTGCTCGATCCACTTCCACGTCATTTGCGCTTTACCTTTATTGCCATCAGGGAGGACAATTTCAATTTAGTATCGGTTTCCAAGGAAACATGCGGTCGAAGAACTCGGGTAAAGCGTTTACATCGCTGAATGTTTCTCTCTCTTGCAAATTGCATGTCACACCGCTCTGATTTGCAGCTAATCCAACATATTTTATACTTCCGTCCGCTCATTGGCTTAATGGAACTACTACCGCAAAATTAATAGCGTGTTTATTTAGGCAAAGTAAAGGTCGATCACCATCTGATACCTGATATTACACAGAAATTAAAGTTACTATCGTAGGCGTCCAAGCTTCATTAGATTAATTATTTGATGACGTTAAACATTCGTTTCAACTATCCAATTTCCTCATTTCATTTATATGTCAATTCAAAGAGTTGCATTAATGGCGCTCTCACGTTAAATTGAAATGTTTGGTCAAAATTATCTCGCATAAGTTTAGCAGGGAACGTGTGTATGATTTGCAAGGTTATTTTGTCCAACATATGACAGAATGATTTTCCGTCAAATTAAAATTTTCCCTCCTTCGCGAGTACATACACTGATTTGCTAATCATTTAATTTTCCTGAAATAGCCATCATAACACAGTTATTATCATGAGTTAATTTTCAATTAAACGCACTAATTGAGTTCGATTGGAGCTTCTTTTGTTTAACGAACCATTAAACGTTCGTACTAATTTTAGCATTGTGTTATTATGTGCATATGGTATTACTGACTCGGTATATTGACTTATCGTGAACTTTCATTGAAACACAGTGAAAGTGAGTATTTATTGATGTATCATTATGTATTTATTTGTCATTTTAACCATGTTTTCATTTCCAGACTGCCATAAGGGTATCTGTTTTTAAATCTCTTAGTCATAACTCTCAGTAGGTTTTTCACACCCCCTTCTTTGTACAGTAAAACCCAATTAAGACGCTATTCAGAATACATCTGCATAGATCTCATGTAAGCCGCCTTTCGGCGTGTAGCATAGAGTGTAAACACCGAGCAACTTCCTAGTTAAATGTTATCACGTATCGTTCCCGTAAAGAATTTATCCTTACAATTATATGACTTTGCGTCTATTTCTCCTATATTGCGCTCATTGCCAGATCGGACGAAGTAGCAGGGGGTCGAACAATACCGATTACGTCTTCTGCAAATGCACTCTGCCAAATTCTCAAGCAATCGCAGTCTTGCTTCTAATGTCCTTTCTTTAAAGGACTCTCTCATGCGTCAGATGCTATGTCTGATGATTTCGCGGGTACACGTTTCATCCGTGGCATCCAATTTACTCGCTGTATATTTGAGATGGGGCTTGACCAAGGAGAAATAGCTTCACCCTCTAACCTTTTAATCGGATCTCCCAAAAAAGCACTTTATGAAGCCGAGATTTTTAGTTTACCGAATATATTTTTCGGGTATGTGTGCTCCAGTTTGAGTTATTTGTTAGAGTGATTTCAAGATATTCAACTCACTTGACTAGATTTATATTCTTCCACCATCCTCTTCCACCACATTTACGTAATATTGATGCATTTTTTCCTTTTTAAGAAGTTAAATTCGGTTCATTTTACCGGAAGGTACCAAGTGAAAACAGCATATTAAGTGGAATAGCGTCTTAAGCTGGAACTATTAAAAACAAGTTTTACTGTGTAAAAAGTTAAATCAGTTAAGTAGGACGAAATGAGACCCAGAAGTAGATAATTTAGGAACATGAACATTAATTCAATTTATACTATCATACTAGGTTTTTAATTAAAATTCGCTACATTCAATTTCCAATTAAAAAATATTTAGTAAAACATTTATAATTATTGATTTAATTAGTGCGAAATCGAGTTTCACAGTTCTTTCAAGGCATATAAACTAAATTCCTATTCGAAATTAAATTAGAATATCAGAATTTTAATAGGAAAACCCAATTATAAAATGAAACAGAGACATGCCCATAATATTCATAGCTTTCCCTTCAATATGTGTTGCAAGATTTTGTCAATACCTAAAGACTATGTTGAACAGACAACTTTGGAATGCTCTTTCAACCCAGATCCTGAAGTCTTTAAAAATACATCGCAATGTAAGTTTCAAAGTAAATGTTGTTACTGATATCTTTTAGCCAGTAGAGAAATAGAAACCTTGTGGCAGATGTTTAGTAGTAATTATAACAGTACCTAATAATAATAATTTATTCGGGTGAGATTGAGACTATCAATTCTCTTCTTACATCTAACCCTTCGTCATATGAAGTTTAAAATAGATATCTTGAAAAAGTGCAAATAAAAAACTAATTCGTGGGTATAAAAACCTAAGTTAGAACTTAGGAAAAAATACACCACAGCAGGAAAACAACCAAAAGAAGGGGGTGTGAAAAACCTAGTACATAGTATTATAAAAGACCCTCGACAACAAACTCATCTTTGGTGATTTTAACGTTCGTGTTTGTCAGCATGAGGTGGAAGAGAGTCTTACAGGACCATTGAGACTAGGATGCAGAAATAAAAGATGTCGGAACCTGGTAGTGTTCGGAAACTGCACCAATATTTATATCACACTTTAAGAATCACCATAGTAGAAAGTGGACGTGGAGTGGTCCCAACAATATCCTCTACACTTAAAGAGGAAGAAGTTGAAGCCACAGCCATGTATGCTGTGAAGAGTGCAGCAGAAGAATTGGAGTGCCATAATAAAACCAAAGAAAGAATAGCTCAGTAAAATGATTCGTCAAATTATATAACTCCGAAAAGAACTAAATAAATCACACTTGTCGAGAAATGAAATCGAATAAACCGAGCTTTGCAAATCCATTGACTACAGTTAAGGATGACGTTAACAAGTGAAAAATAATCGTGAAGGTTTAAGAGAACTCAAAAGACATGAAAATGGCACAGACAACGCCTGTCAATGGGCAAGAATCAGACTTTAGCCCTGCAGAAGTAACATGACTTAACAACGTAGAAAAGGAATAATACCGAAGACGGCATAGGATAGTAACCTCAATCTGTAAAAAAGGGAAATACTGAAGCAGAATGCTGAGTAGGAAACCAAAAGTATTCCCTTCCTATTCAACTATAAGAATTAATAGTGGCGGTTAAACTCATGAAGAATGGAAAAGCAGTAGCAATACCAGAAACTTGGCGGAAGGGTGATTACAAGTAGATCCGTTTAAGCTTTACTATTCACGTATTTTCTTAGAAGGAGATTTCCCAATACCCCTATTAACCCTAGAATCATCCTTTTACGCAAGGCATAGGGAAGGTTTGAATAATTACCGCAAAACCAGCCTCCTCTATCTTACTTACAAATAATTCAAAAGCATTTTAGATGAACGTCTGAAGAAGACCCTAGCCTCTGCCCAGATTACAGAAAAAGCTATATTCCGCAAGGGTCCATATGCAATGAGCGAGAAATTTTTTTTTAGAAACAACAATATGAGATGCCATCTGTAAATGCTTTGTAGACTATGCTCGATCCTTCAAATCGGTGATCATAATTAAGGGTTATATACAGAGTATACGCTGCATTTACAAAAATTTCAGTCTCCGTAACGCATCAATGAGTAAATGATGCAGCAAGATTGAGGAGTTGGACGAATCTCCGATTTTTATTGCAACAGTTCAGTAAGATGTCTATTTTAGAACCCTGTGTTGGGAGAAGTAGGTTCTAGGGGTAAAAGTTGAGCACATCAGGCATCTACGTCCGCGTATAACTGATGCAACCGTCCGTATATACGTGCAAACTGTACAGATCTAGCTTTAAGACTACAAGAGCCAAATGCAACGGGACGAAAGATAGTATTCAGAATAAGCTTAACCAAAATAAAGGCAATGTTAATTCTTTTGCGACTCATGTAGCCCAGAAACAACTCCAAAGAATCCTGGGAACCTGTTCAGTAAGAATATCTAGGACAATTGGTAACTTCAGAAGAGAAGAAACAACATGTATAATGAAGTTGACAGAACAGTGAAATATGGTATCGAGTTGAGTCTCTTTTGTTGTTCTTGAGCCTACATCTATTATAATGTTATATCTGTTAATCGATTCCAGAATTCATCTAAATATAAACTCAGCAGCAAAGAATGTGTACTCTATTTGAGTTGCGTATATTATTAGTGAACCCGTTTTTATGTCATCCTCTTCTGTATCCTGTATATAGAGAAAAGCTTAAAGTCATCCATGGAGACACATAGTAGATACGTTCTATTATAAATGGCAAATATACGTACTTTCTTAAGAAGAGAGAGATGAAAAATTAAATAAAGAAAACGAGGAATGCTTACTTGGATAGATCCACTTGTCAGAAAAACGGAAGTTAAGTCAACGTTTCCATTCCTTGTACAGTGATGGCCTTAAGCTGAAAGGAGAAAATAGCATAATTTAATAAATTTTAATATGCATTATAGATCTTTATTTATATGGAGTTTGAGTGTAACATGAATAATTCAATATGAGTAATGGATGATTCGAGGAATTAGACCGTGAGCGAAAGGACTAGAGATGAAAATACACAATTTTCTGCTTTTTGAAATGAGAAAAATGGAAATTATTAAGTACATTTTATGTTATCATAAAAAACTTCTTAAGTAGATTTAGGGCCTGGCCTTTCATAATAGTGACCCGAAGGAAATTTATACTTAAAGAAGAAAGAGCGAGCCCATACAAAGAGAAAAACTGAAGATAAATGTAAGTGCTCAGAGCCCTTCCGAATAATTTGAGCAAAATCGGAGATGCAGGTTGAAAATACTGTTTAGTAATCAAGCAAGGACTTTAAGCACATAAATATTCAGCTAAAAATAAAACCGAAAAACTTAAGGATCTATTTAGAGATAGGTGCTATAATTTAATCAAAAGAATAGAATCCGCTAAATTAAAATAAACAATATCGTTTTTTTTAGTTTATCATTAATCATTGCGTTATATTTTCTATCAAAGAAATTTTTAACTGAGAAACCAAAGGTAGTTTTATTCAATACAATTACTTTGCTTGAAAAAGTGGTACCGCAACGAAACTAGTATGTACATTGAAGTTATTCGAATGCGTATACATTCAATGAGTATGCTCCGTAACAGAAACCCTTCGAACTAAATAACTTATAATGGCTTTGTATATCGAAAAATATCGACAACCGAATGCGACTCTCAAATCTCTATCTCGATTTTCTAGGAAGCTACTAATCCCTTCTTTTCATTTCATCTACTCCGATTAATTCCGAAAATTTTACGATAAAAAATGTGAATGCATACCGAATGTGATAGAGAATAAGATGGGCACTAAGTATGTAGTGTGAATGAACCCGAAAGAGCGGCTGAAAGAGAATCGGGGTGGAAATGAAAAAGCCATAAAATCTGGCGGAGATGAAAAAGATATATTTCTTGGCCCTCGAGAACAGAGGCGAAATACTGGAGAAAGTGCGCTAAGCGATTGGCCAAAGGATGGAATTTATCTCCTTTCCGGAAAATGAATGGGTTAAATCATTAAAATCGGTTCGGAAGTAGTCTGAAGAGAGAAGGTGGGGAGTATAAATGTGCTTTAGGTGGACGCCGTCTCGCGAGACTCCGAAGGGGAGAAAACAGAGTCGCATTGCGGCATGCGCGACATCTACCACCTATTCCCTCCCCTTTCGTGACATTCTTCCCTTGCACCCACGCCATGCGACCCCTTTAAGGCCACGTACCTTTCCCTGGGGTCATAGGAAAATCCCACGGACATCCTAGTGCAAACTCACCTATCTCCCTCCGCCCGCCTAGGTTTTCGGCAAGACATCCTAAGAGAGTCGGATAGACTACGGCGTCGTCTGACCCCGTCTGACGCCGCTAAATGGATAAACGCTTCCCCTCGGGACTTGATTACGGCAGCGATAATAAAGAGGATGCATGCATTTTTGAGAATTTCGGTACCGTGGAGAGATACAAGGCCGCATGCGGACATTTTCGGTTCCATGCTGCAAAAGTTTGCTCCAGACAAAGACGTAGACTCGGATATTTCGATATGGTTCCCTTAGATGTGTACTTCCGGGAATTAACTATATTTTAAAGCTGAATTTTCCCATTAACAGGAAATCCTTGTGACAATAAAAGAAAAGGGTAAGACTTCAATCGTATTAGTATTTTTAAAAGTGCTTCAGCAGCTAAGGCCATTTCACACGTAGGCCCCCACCGGGAATCGAACCCGGGACCGCTTTCGCCGAAGTAGACACTTGGCTTTTCGGGAGCCCTACCATTCTTATTTTATGACAACACAAGTTGCCAAGTTATGAAAAAATAGGAAGACTAATTAAGATTTTTTTAGTGACTGTGGTCCGAGTGTTATTACAACAAACGGTTATGGAATACGGTCAGTTACATAAAACATTCCTATAATTTCCGATGTATTTTTCTTTAGATATTCTGCACCTCTTGAATAATAAACTTTCCTTGGATAGGCTCTTACAGTGAAATACACGACATAGAGTTTAATAATACCATAATAATGCACATCTCCTACCATTGACTCCCAACAGGTTATCGTAACGACTTAGGTATTTATGAGCTCTAGGTAATGAGGTTTGTGGAACGCCATCTAAAAACTCACGAAAAATAGTACTTCGTATTTACCAAAAAATTTTATTAACCATCAGGTAATAAATTTTATTAACCATCAGGTAATAAATTTTATTAACCATCAGGTAATAAATTTTATTAACCATCAGGTAATAATTTTTTTTTAATTTTAATTATCATCAGACAATGGCTGTTACGGTCCAATCCGATCTCAGTCAATTCAATTTCTGTAAAAAATACTGTACAACGTCATTCTTGAGTTTAAAAAAATATATACCCAACATTATACCAAAAAGTTATTTCCATATTCGCATCCTTTTAAAAACAGGATTGTTTGTTGGTTGCAAAATTTGATTTCGTAAACTATGAGTTGTAATCGATATCTTTAAATTTTTTATATGTAAAATACGCATATATTCCGAAGTTACACTGACAGAACATGTAATAGAGAGTAATTGCGATGTATCAGTGACCATATATGAAGTGATTTATTTAGGCGTAACAAGTATCCATTCTATTCAGTATTTATCCTCAAGATTATTATCAATTATACTCTTAAGAGTTTAAGAGTTTCAAACAGAAATAATTCATGCATTTTTGCCACATTAGAAAGATAATAATCCGTGTGCCAAAATAGCGTTTCTGTGATTCGCCCAAAACCCTGCCGAAATAAACAAGATGCGAAGAGATAAAACAACGTGGCGACACTCTGTCTTCCTTCCTATATAGACTTTCGAAACCCCGCCAGCGTCAGACTCTGTATTGATTCTAGAGAATGTAGGAAAACGGGATTTTTCAACAGCAGCATATTTTTAACTTGGCGATATTTGAACATGACGATGTCCTCACGGAAAGATGAAACAAGAAAAGCAAAACGGAAACAATTCGTGGAGAGTATGAGAGGAGGGCCGTAAAGCTACGTCTATGCCAAATCCAACTGACCATTAAAATAGGAAATACGACCTAAGGCGAGACGAATATAAGAAATATAGGGTACCCTCAAGCAATGGCCAGAATAACACACTTCGGCAATATGCATCGGAAATAGCTGGATCTCCCTTTGTCTTTTCTCGAAAATAGTTCCGAAATGAGATTTTTTGATTTCCTTGCTTTAGGATAAAAATCGTTAGCACATGAATTACCTTCAAGTAAATTTATGGTAATATTGCTCGTACTATGCGATATGTTTGCCATGTAAGCTTGCCAAAAACAAGAGAGTGACTCGTAAATATTTTCCTTTAGATATGATAAGTGAAACGAGTGTTCATAAATTTCACGGAATCTTATTTTCTCATTCCCTTAAACGTTTCCAACTTGAGAAAAAATAGTATTCTTTCGGTAAGAACTCGCTCAAAAGTCAAGAACCCTCATTAAAATTAGATTGCTCTTTTTGGAAGGCGATAAGGAAATCGAGTAGAATAATATAGAAACAGAAAAACTCTTGACGTGTTAAAATGTTATTGGTAGCGTCACACGAGATAAGGACATTAGGGGGTAAATTTCAATATATCTCCCAGTCGACTTTTTTTACTCGCTTGTCCAAAATATCTCCCGTTTATTTTCCCTTGTTTTCGAGAAGATTGTTCTCTTTTCCTCCTTAAAGCAAATATTTATGACACAAGGACTGTATACAAAAATATAACGCTTAATGTATCATTTTTATTCGTGATTGTCACGGCTTAGGGATACTTTTTTCATGAAATAACAATTCTTAGTTGCCACCATAAGATTGCCCTTCAATTTCGTGATGCTTTTTTTATAAATGATCCCATATAGATATAGATGGCTGCATTCAAGACAAAGTACAGAAAGTAAGTTCAAATGTACAGGAAGTTAGCGCTATATTTTCTAAACCGAATAATTTCTGGTTAACGTAATAATTCTTAGGTATTTGTTTTGAAAAGCTATGTGAAGGCTATATCTGTAATTTTCATATCCTCTGTAAAGATTGGGCAATTTAATATATGTTTTTAAGACCATTTGCGGCTCTGTGCTGATAATCTTTCACTCTTTAACAATCATAATAGCCAAAACGACTACCAATAAGTTTCAATTGTATCTTGAAAACATATTATATACATATATTTTTAAGATACAAGCGTGCATAGATTTTTCCTCGATCTTCTTTCGCGGCATATTTACTGCCCAAAATTTGCTACTTTTTAAACCCTATTGTTTGCTTAGCTCTACGTCTAATTTGATAGCAAAGGGAAACTCTTGGAATAGAATAAAGAATTTTTAAAATTTTAAAAATCTAATCGAAATACATTTAGAAAATAAATCGCTTACAGAAAGTAAAATTATATGCATATGGCACTAAATGATACACATATAATGCGGCATACCGATAGTTCACCCAAGGGAGAATGGTTAAGAATTAATGCTATAGATAAACATTTTGAAGCTTGAAAATCAGAAAATTTTCATCCACATCTACATTAATACCCTGCGAGCCACCTTTCTACTTCAGAGTCGAATATATTCTCGTAACGTATGACACGCCCTTAAACGAGGTTGATCTTACGCTGATTTAGACAAAATGCGAACTATACAAAGAGATTCAGTCTTTTGTCCCGGTTCAAGTGTCTAAAAAGACGCCCCCTTGAAAACTGGCACCGGCTTGAAAAAGTTCATTTCTCAACCAGCTCCTTCTCTCCTGCATACGACCGTCATAAATTAACTTAATGCGCGCTCATATTCGTACCTCTTCGGTCGTGAGGACCTTGACGTACATACGTTTTAGGGACATTGCCTCCTTACGGGGCGCGAAAAGACCCTAATAATTCTAACGAGCTTAAAAAAACCGCACCTCTTGACTCTTCAGCGCCATCTACGGCGTCATGTTCACGGTTTGGTGTAATGAGAGCAGTTTATACGTCCTCTAGGCTCCACCCCTATGACCGTTTGAAACCACGTAGCACATCCCAAGGGCACCTTGCTTAGACCTCGGCTTATAACGGAGGTCGCAACAGACAGGAAATTTTTGAAAAATTAAAAAGGATAAAGAGGGATGTAGAGATATTACCGGTAGATTTATACCCCCTGCTGAAAAGCGCACGCGATCCTCTATGAGTTTATTTTTGTAAATCATGAGTTCTCAGCATGCGATAAGCATAAGGTAATGCATTCATAAATACGCTTAAGTACACACACGCACAAAAACGTTCGCATAAAATATTTCTTATCTAAATCAGCAGTTCCGAGTTTAGAGGTAGCGCAGGTTGTGTTGAAATTCATCGCTGGTATGACTCGAAGCAATTGACCAAATAGAGGGATTTTTCTTATGGAGATTTATATTTTGAGTTTGCGTGCGAAGCAAGAGCGGAAGCGCTGTTGTTAGCCAAGCAAAAAAACCGAGCAAGTTTTGCAATACATGCAAAAAATTCTCATCTGGTAATTTTTCAACGAGTATTCCCAAAATATTTTTAAAAGTAATGAATTGAACATATCTACTTCTAATAACAAAATTTTTATCTAAAAATAGGTTAAATTTCCAATTTGCAAGGCTTATAAAATTAAAAACTAAATTCTGTCACTGTTGTTTCAAATACGCTGCATTTAAACTTTGAGAAAATATCAAAACAATCGAATTTACATTTAATTTAGAATATATTTACTCGAATACAAAATATTTATCATACTTATGCAATATTACAGGATAGGAAATTTGCTTTGATGCAAAAACAATTTCTATAAACTTCCTGATAACTGAATGTAAATAGTTCATGTTAAGGTAACAAAAATATTCTATTTATTTATACGCAGCAACCTGAATATCGATGAAGGATACGTAACGATCAATTGAGAAACCGATTTATTTATGTAATAAATCCATTTAAAACAAATATAAGACTGCTCAAGCTTGGCTCCATTGCAACGGCACACATGTATTGAAATCATGATATATTATTCTGAATATATTAGTCTGAATTAGTTGGGAAATAGCAAAGGTATAGAACGAGGTAGAAAAATGATTATATTCACGAATGTTAATCATCTCAACTATTGTCGGCATTATTTCCCTGCGAAAAATTTGAACGAAAATTCACCAAAAGAAGCCGCTGTAAATTATCGACATCATAAATTCTTTCTAGAAAAATGAGAGAAAATTTCTTTCAGATAACTACTTTAAACTCGATTTTTGATGGTTTTGGTGTTTCTACTTCGTTTAACGTTTTTGCCATCAGTGGTTGATTTTTCATCTTAACTTTAGATAATTACCTAAATTCCTTAATTTATCGAAATTACTTTAACTTTCGATTAACAGCTATTGCGATGTAATTGATAAAAAAGATCTAACATTTCCACCACATTGCATTCTTTTATCTCTAAGTTATCACTACATTTTTTTGCACATATTAGTTTTAATTCTAATTTGAATAACTTCACATTGATAATAATGTGAAGTTACTTGTTGATCAAAGCACCGCGAAAGCAATTTGATTCAAGATTTAAAAGACAAAATATTAATTGCAAACCATCCTGTAAATTCTCGAAACTTCATTTTCCCATTATTTTATCCCATTCTCGCGGCAAAATAACGTTTACTGTCGACAATTTGGAGTATCTAGTTCACTTGCAGTAAAAGATAAATTAGCGGCAAATTTTGCGCTCGGGCCTCACTGCGTTACAAGTTTCTAATCACCCTAATATTTGCGTAAATCCTCTTCCATAAGTACTCGAACTTGCACCAGCTATGCAAAGCAGATAGTCGTTAGAGCTTGTTTGCGAGCCGCCTTCCCATACAGGAGTAATCCGCGTGTCAACTATTAAAGGCATGGATATAAACAAGATATTTGACTTTTTCCCTCGGGCTTGGCCCGCTTCCAGCCTTGCACAAATTTTAAGGCCCGGCCCTCACACAGGAGTTTATTATAAAGGGAGCTTCCGGAAGGAAAAAAGATTGGTTTTTCGGAGAACAAGGGCACAAGGGAGGCAAGGTGAAGAGAAGGGCTTATTATTTCGTAATGGTCCGGTGGCGCAGGGGATTGCGGAGGATTTAAGGCTATCGTATCCTTCTCCTCCGTCTCTATCGCATCCTCTCCATCTCCGCAGAGCTGGATTGGCACAGCAGTGCTGCGTGAGGTGATCCTCTTAAGAGAGTTTCCTCTCTCCACAAAAAACTTCCTTTCGCTCGATACTTCCTCCACTCCAATTTGATAACTTTTCTTAGAACCGTGTATTTCCACCCTGATTGAATCATCGTGTGAGGAAACGAGTGAAATTAGGCGAGAGCTTTTTTGGCATTTGCAAAGTTCTAGGAGACTGCCCATTTCTGTGACAATCAATTCCTAAATATCGACCCTTTGCAGTCGAAATTAATCGTGGCTAAGTAAATGATTCTTCAAGTTTGATTACATTAGTCTCTTTCTACGGCTCACACGAATAAATAGTACCCAGACCAACTCCACTTCTGTTTGAATTTGATTGCATTTCGGGAAATGAAATATTCGACTGGTAATTAAACAATTAAACTTTAATAATATATATTTGATTATTTGGAGGTAATTTTAGAGTAAAAGTTTCTGTCTAGTTAATAAACGTTACGACTTACGGTAATTAAAAAAAAATATTAGTCGTTCGGAAAATATGAATTTTTTATTCATATATGAAATAGGGGCACGCAGGGGGTGAATGTTGGACATTTTTCCCACAACAAAAATGAGGTTAATCCTTATTTCTGGACTTCCTCGACGTTACATTGGAACCTGAATTTTTCATACTCATTTTACAACTTAAGAAATCGAGTCACCTGAAAGGTTTAATTTTAATGAGATTGCTTGAACAAAACATTGGGTGGATAACCTTTTAATTAAATTAAACTAATCCAATTAAAAGGTTAATTTAATTGAAATTAGACAAAACCTTGAGGGAAATTAGAGACAATTAACAACCACTTGGAAAGAAAACATTTCTTCGGGGAGTTTGAGCTTTGATTACCGTATTATAACATAAGTGTTTATGTATGCCGATGTTTAATCCTCAACTAAAACAAAACTACAGTATTCGGCAGCCCTACTTTCAGTACAGTGACACATCCGAGACAAATTCATCGAAAGAGTAATCTTAATTATTAGAGTGGAAAGCTGATCCTCTAAATGGAAATAATACGTACCGAAGGATTTTTTACAGCTTCTAAAGTGCAAGCTTCACAAGAAAGATAATCTACTTCATCTCCCAGCGGCACGAGAAATTTATGACGGAAAGGATCAGCCGAAATCGTTCGCGGATGCGGATAAGAGATTTACAAACCTAATTTAATCACTCCTAGATTTCCTCCGGTTCATCTTTCAAATTAACTTTTGAACCGCCATTAAGGAGACCCCGAAATCCTTTTGTAAACCACCATGACCGGCTATCCCTACCCTCGGCACCCACGCAAATAACCCGCTGTTAATCTCTTCTCTTAAACCTCTTAAAACTCTGACTCCTCCTCAGCTCCACCCGTGCAATCCTCCGACGTCACCACGAGCGAAAAAAATAATAACTCCCGAGAAAGAATACCGATAAAAGAGAGAGAGGGCCGAACGAAAAAATAAGAGCGGACAGTATGGGGAAAGGTGGAAACGGGAGGGGTCGCAAGGGAGGGAGAGGCAAAAATAACGTATGGAGTATAAAGCATTCGTTTAAGTGCTAATGTGATTAGCCTCGGTCACTTCCTGCGGCTATACATTCCAATTAGGCGGAATGTTTGCGGTGAGGGAGGGGGGATATCTCCGCTATTTTTCTTCCCCTTTCAAAGGGGTCGTGTGAGTGGATATGGGGACGAGAGAGAGAAAGAAAGAGCGCTGGAGAATGAGAGAATGGGAGATAAAAGAGCCGCAAAGGATATGGACGAAAAAGAGGAAAAGGAGTGGGTATGCTAAACAGCGGGGGATTACGAGGGAGGGATGATAGAGAATGCGTGGATGATGAGAGGGGTGGCTTCCTGGATGAGGAGAAATAAGAGGATGAAGGTATTATAAAAATGATAATGGAGATATGGGTGGGGCGAGAAGCGAATACAGTTGGTGCTATGGAAGGGGAAAGGAGTGTGTAAAGGGCCGTATAATCGAGACTCCGAAACGCACTGAAGGGCGTCTCATGATACGGATTTGACCGGACACACACGCTGTGTTTGTATCACTGGTCGTAAAGGCGCGGGAATGGATGCGGCCAAATGGAGCCCGAAAAAGGCTTCTGTGAGATGAGACTCTGAAACAAGGCATTTTCTCGGAAGATTTCTTTTTACAAATGCGCAGGTATACGGGAATTTATGCGGGGGAAACGATTCGAGAGTTATTCGGATTGAATTCTTGAGGACGTCGTTACCTTTTAGAGCTATCAAAACTGCGTGGAGGGATAAAGTTGTAAAATAAAAGTGGGAGCGGATATCCCTGTACTATTCCAGGATATATGTGCATCGACGCAATTCCCGGTTAATCCCACGAAATCTCTTTAGTATTCCCATAATATTCATTTGCTTTCATCCTTTTACGACGCTCTTGTCTCCTTAGGTGGCCTCTTTTGCGTCAATTTATCTTAAGAGTTTACATACAGGTAAAATAACCGATGATAGTTCCCCCTTAAATCTCGGTGATCGGAAATACAGAGAAAAACTGCAGTCTGGACCATTTGTACATGGAGATGTATACTTAAGGCTTGCATAGCATTCCAGAGTTTGTTATTGACTTTTACACCTTACCAACTAAGATCTTTGGTAAGGTGTGGAAGCCCCTATTCCTAATAATAATGCCTCCAATGGTGCGGATTGTAATCTTGCTATCCCATTTTTACCATCAATCCCTATAATTTATGAATATTATTCACCAGGATTCGGACACAGTAATAAAGCTAACAAGTTACCTACGCCACCGAGGCCGGGTAACTCTGTCGTCATCCAATGAAGACAAAGTCCCAACTATCGATTAAAACTATTTATATACTCTGTAGAGAAAGGTGAATATTAAATATAGAAGTATTAATAACGAAAGGACGATAAAGGGATGATATTTATACCGGTATATTTTTCGGTATCCTTAAGATCGGCAACCGGAATTACCAAAGTCTTCCGTGAATAGATCTCTGGGCGATTTTCCAAATAGGCAATTTAGAAAGAACGAGATTGATGCATGCAGCAATATTCAAAGAGAAGATATTTCTGAGTAAATGAACTCTGTGATTCACTAAAAAGCGCATTTATTGATTAATCTGTTGGCAACACTTCCTACTTCCAACTTCTAATACGCTGCGCAGACAAAAAATCTTTTCTTTTTCTTATTAACATTCATGACACAATAATAAGGAAGGCTATACCGCTTTGAATTAAGCACGGATTTTTTGTGTATATACACTCGTCGATACGCTATTCATGATTCAATAATGGCAAAATGATAATATATACCAGACAGCTGACGAGACTCTTCGATAGATACAAGCATAAATGTGCAGAATAATTCACCGGGTGTCGTTTCTTTTTCTCTTAGTACACACAGTATAAAACCTGGAGGTCACAGTGAGTAATAATTAGTCAGGATGTTGCTACACCAATTACTGGCAAATATTTCCAGGGTTTAGTAAGAAGTGGTTCTTTCCCGGCGTGTAGACTGAAGGAAATATTCTCGGGTTTCCCACCGGGTCGCGTCTCTCCATGTTGTCGACGTTTCGGCTGCATACGCTCCAGCCATCATCAGGAACTGAATTCAGTTCCTGATGATGGCTGGAGCGTATGCAGCCGAATTGTCGACAACATGGAGAGACGCGACCCGGTGGGAAACCCGAGAATATTTCCTTCATTTCCAGGGTTCGTAATCATTATTTTCTGCGGCTAATGTTTATTTAAGTATTTGAAATCATAATAGCGGATTCAAGTTTAGTTTCACATCAAATATATTAATTTAGTCACAAAACTTCGATTTTTAATTGTGATTTTTATTGATCTGTAATTCCGTGATTTATCTTTAATTTTTGAAGGGAATGTACCCAATAAGCACGCTACTCTAGCGTGAAATATAACTTTGAAATTGTGACAGCGAGGCCAAATATTAGAATGTTCAATAAATAAAAAAGGAGCATTTACCTAGGATGCGATGCCGAAAATGTCACTCAGAGATGAATCGCGGTTAGTTATGGCTGTTCCAGTTCCTCCATTTTATGAGCGTAGAGTTACTGCCAAAAGCTGAAAATTCGTTTCTATCAATGAGTGTAACTAAATCCATGAAATAGTGACACTCAAAGATAAATGCAACTAAGCACTAAAATATGAAATATTATAGCTTGTAGGAATATTTGTATATATCCGTATATGTATCGCGTATCTCTTTTAGTCTGTTTCTCAGACTATTTCAAGTGACACGACTGGAATGAAATAGAAATATTTTTCGAGATTTCTGTCCAATCTCACAGTAAAATAAACATATCGTCAAATTTATTCGATACTGATCATCAATATTACTGTGAATTAGATGTGGTGTATGTGAATCGAAATGTAAATTTTCGGTGGTAGCATAATCAAACTGAAACATGGCAAATAATTAAATTTTATTGATAATCAAAGCAAATCGCCACATCGTACTTAGGATTCTATTAATTGAGGGTTTTTTTAGAAGTTAGATGCAAAAATTGTATTAGTCAAGGAAAGGTTAAAAGAAGCCCTAAAAAAAGATAACGAAATTAAAGTATCATTTTATTTTCATCGGAGAAAACGATCATTTTACCGTAAGTAGTGATACAGACACTCCGATTTTATTTTTCATGGCATGATTTTGTAGGTCGAAGTTCAACGTAGCCTTCTACACTTTCCAACACCTTATTTTACCAATTGATTAAGTCCTTAGGTCTCTTTGGAGGGCATAAGATTAGAAATCAGAGTTAGATAAAAGCTCCAAATAGCCGTTGTTTGCGAACAAACTAACCGTTGAAGAATTCCCACCAGCGGGGGTCGAGGTTCTCCGTGGTCGCGCTTAGAAAGTATTGTTCTCGATACGTATTTCGACAACTAAGTTGCCATCTTCGGGAGAGAAGAATAAATTCTATTATTTATTTAATATATTTATTAATATAACTTCTATTAGTTATTCTTCTCTCCCGAAGATGACAACTTAGTTGTCGAAATACGTATCGAGAACAATACTTGCTAAGCGCGACAACGGAGAACCCCAACCCCCGCTGGTGGGAATTCTTCAACGATTAGTTTGCTCGCAAACAACGGCTATTTGGAGCTTTTATCTAACTCTGATGTCTTACCATAGCCGTGTTCCTTTTCCTTATAGATTCATAATATTAGAGTCAATCAACTTCCCACCATAGAATTTTCGAGGGGTAACGGATATAGCCGTGGAAATTGGTATAAAATAATTACGAAGTAGGCTTTTTCTAATGATCGTATTTACTACCAGTAAATGAATTTAGGCATATTGTGCGCATTAATACCGCGGTAATATCAGACCCGGTCATACTACTTGTTAAAATTAGAAAAATGGTTAAGCCCTAATTTTCAATAGTCCATAATAAGCCACGTCTTGGATCAAAGAAGCGAAAAATGTATGACTACCTATAGTTTGTAGGAAAATGTTCAATTTTCCTCATTTAGAATATATATCAGTCGAATAAGCATTTGAGGAAGTATGAATATCTAATTACTGCCTGTCAAGAATAGTGAGATGAAATAGTATTTTAATTCACGCTTAACTTCAGTTTTTTAATGATAGAATGATACCTTTTTGCGCAACGAGCACTTTGCATCAAATGCCTTGAGTATCCATTTACGAAACCTTTTAAGTTGAGTATGCATACGATCTATATAGTCTAAATACCCTCAGGTGTTTATATTGCGCTCCAAGTTAAATATTCCGAAATAAAACCCATTCCGAGTGGAGCGTTTAATCAGTGAATTTAAGGATGGAGTGGGAAGGAAGTAACGGTACAATTACCGCCGTTATATTTCACGGACGCTTGCAACGGACCACGATATTTTACGATTTCCGAGATTATTTAAAGTACTATTTAATTTTAGTGTAGCGAAAAAAGGAAAGCAGAACGGCCCCGCAGCAGAGAGCAAGTGAGACGGAGAAGGAAATCGTGATATAAATTTCTCTGGGATCCTCCTGATTAAAACGGACGTTAGATATAAGGTTTTAATCTTGTACTTTACATCATAAATTAAAGATAAAAGAAAATACTGAAAATAAGTTGGTGGAATTGCGGAATGGACTTCAGAAAGAAAGGAATTGAGCAAACATGGGAGGGTAACCACACGATGGAGTTTTGTGGATGCCTGAATTTATGGAGCTAACGAATCCAACAAAAAGTTCGTAAATACGGCTAGAAATCGATGACTTTTGTTTGAAATCAAGTAATGCAGCGGCTCTTTTGCTTCACAAGGCTACCACTTCCCTAGATATTTAATAAAATATACCTTTTAAATGTTGAGTTCTTGCCATCAAACGGTTGTACATTTCTTAGGTTATCTAACGCCAAATAAATACAACTATTTACATAATCCAGAAAAATAATCAAGAGTTGTATAATTCCATATGAGAAATAACCTTGTTAATTTTTCCGTGTAACACTTCGAGTTATAGATTTTATTCTAGTTTGAATAAATTATAGACTTCCAAGTATCGTAAGTGTAGCTTAGTTTTCTTGATTCATTTACCTAAGAAAGGTTTAAAGACGACTTGTCCGATATTATTTCTTATTTACAAACAATTTCAAATAAACAATAAAGAATTGTAGAAAATAAGGAGAACCCTCTGGAATATGAAAAACGTCTTCCAAAATCGATTCCTCATGACCGTTTACAAAATTCAGTTGAGGATTCTGTGTTTTAAGTTATTGCTTGCAATGGGAAATCAACTCTAAGAGTACTTAATTATTTGAATAATTCCATATTACATAGAAAAAATAAGAGAGTAAAAATTTAATGTGAGAATCATAGCACATATCGATTTAATGTTAATAATGCGTGACACAAACCGAACACTACACACCGAACGGTGTGTAAAGGGTTACGTAGGAAAATGAATTCTTCCTGACCGATTCTCTTTTAATTTTAATGAAGCGAGACTAAAGGCACAGATCTATCACTTGTTAAGTCAGAAATCTAATATGCCTGAAAGCAAACACATATGTCCCTTCCGTGCCATTAATTTATTTTTAAAATGCTGCGCCAGCTAGCGCCATCCTTCCATCAAACGCCTACGTTATCTTCAAAGTGAAACGATCTCTGCTCCCATAGACCTTTCCCTTCACACGTCATTCCTCTTCATCTCGTTAAAGTTGGAGAGATAGATCGTGTATCCCATTTCATGTCTCCTCTTCCATCAAATTGTACGTTTCCTCCAACAATTACGGATATAAAACCTTCCACTGACGCAGATGTTACATTGTACGCTGAGACTTTGCATTAGCCTCTCTGTTAATTAAGCCTCCAGCATTCTGTTCGTAATCCGTTTTGTACGAAATTTTTTTATAGATTTGTTACACTCACAGGTAAAGTCTTCCAGTTCCAGTATTAAATGCACGTAATGACAACTATTGAGATGGTTGTACATCGGTGGAAAATCACTCGATTTCGACTTTTAATGGGTCTTTGAGATTTAAAAATATTGATTACGAGATAACTATGGAACATACCAGAAAACCCTTCATAGCATGAGCAAAAACTTTAAATAGATATTAAGTAGTCCATGTAATGCTCTTTAATATTTCAGGTGTTGCCAGAAAGGCCTTAACGCGATATACATAAACAATGCAACGTACTAAATTGATCAAGAGCTATTTATTTTTGTAGGATATTCTATACATCCTTCGATGTAGGATATCCTTTGCCTTATTGTTTAGGATATAGAATATATTATAATTCGTTTAATTGAATCATCAAAGCAAAAATGAAAGACACTTTCTTTTATATTGCTTCTCATTTAGGAAAGAAAAGAATCTGTAAAGCATAGAAAGCTAATAAACTTTGAAGCAGCGAAATCACATTATGTCGGGAAAACTTGACGGAAGAAGTATATTGAGAGAGTTTTTAGATTAGTCTCTTTGAATGATGTTAAATGCAACTTTTGTGGAAAAGAGATACGCAATACTGAGATATAGAGATGTGGAAACGAATGCAAACAAAGGTATGCGGTTGAAGAAACGCTAACTAAAAGCTTACGATTATATAAAATTTGATGAGGAAAATGGGTCGAAATTTTAAAGGTATGGGTGTAATACGAGAGGGAAATTATTGATGATGCGGAAAGAGTAAAATGAACTCAGGACAAGGTTTGATTGCAATTACTTGAGTCGCCAAATGTACATAGATTCTTAACTGTATTATCATTCGATAGATTCGAGGGCCTTAATATTTTTATTCAATTCCATTCCATTCGTTTCTTGTAACTTACCCGTCCTTTGTTTCATCTAACAACGTTTGCCTTTGTCTTCCCCTCTGTCTTTTCCCTTGAATTTTCCTCTCAATTATTTTCTATAGCAATTCCTCTCCTCTCAGTTTCTGACCCACCCATTTCCGCTTTCGGCGTTTACTTTAATTAAAACCCCCTCCTTCCCAACAATCTCTAGCACTTCCGTGTAAGTTTTCTTATCAAACCTACGTACTCTTTTTCATTCTAAGCCGCACCCACATCTCAAAGGTCACCAATGTTTTGATTTCCTCGGTCTACGTTTTACACTCATATAGCAGTACACTCCTCACCAAGTATTTTACCAATCTCTCCTGATTCCTTTATTAAGGCCTCTATTCATCAGTCTCTCTCGCATCGTGAAAGTTTCCTGGGCTATTTCTATTCTTTTTCGAACCACATCTGTGCATCATCCAACCCAAGAAAGGACATTATCCATGTAAGGGAGTTTATCCACAATTTCTGATCGTTAACTTAGTTCTTTATCCTTAGGTAAACCTCATTACTATATTTTTTCTTAAGTTTATTTTCATCCCAAACTTCCTTGCTTTATCTTTCAGTGAATTTACTACAATTGGTAATTTTTCGAAATCGCACACTGTAGCTTTTTCGTCCACACATCTTACTGACTTCACTACTTCTCCACTAACTCCCACTAGCTTATCTATAGCTTCCCAAGCTTCTTTTACACTATTTCTTTCGCACTATATATTTGCATTTTACATAAGGACAGTCTTGCCTACCATCGCTTCCTTCGCACAGTTCGATTTAAGTACAAATTTTGCGCCAGTCTCGCATCTCTCTAGTCCACCCCTATTTTCTTAAATATCCCCATCAAGTTCAACGCCAAGTGCAAGGAAAATGAGGATGACAAATTTAAAGGAAAGCAACTATTTAAGTACTTTTTTCTTTGCTGTCTATTTTTTGTCTTTAATAATACTAGAGAATATCAATTAAGTAATATTTTTGAAAATAGAACTAATGAGAAAGGTACTTTCAATTTCAACTTGTTATTGTTGTGAGGAAATTCGTATACTATTATACTTTCTTATTTTAAATCCCATTAGCCCCAACATAACCTTTAAATTTCTTTTTATCTGCAAGAAGTCGTCTATATTCATCTTATCTTATGTAAATCCGAGGCACTAAGGTTACGATATTCGAGGAAAGTTCCAAAAAGCTGTTGTTTGCGAGCAAACTAACCGTTGGAAAATTTCAATTCTCACCATCTCCACACTCAGTTTTCTCCTCTTCCGAAAATGGCAGCTTAGTTTCCGAAATACTTATTGAGAACAATACTTGCAAAGTGCGATCACTGAGAACCCTAACCGCCGCTGGTTGGAATTTTCCAACGGTTTGTTTGCTCGCAAACAACGGCTTCTGGAGCTTTTCTCTAACTATTATGTCTCACTACAACCGTGTTCCGTTTCCTTATACATAATAAGGTTAAGAAATAAGAGTCGAACTACAAAGCAGTGCAGAACGAGTGAAGATATAGGGCCATACTGATAAGTACCGTAATCTCAGATTAGAAAAGATCCAGTGGAAGGTTACGCGCATTCAAGGCATTCGAAAATTCCATAAGCCGGCAAGTGATACAAAGATGCATCTAAAAACAAGATGGTAAACGAAACGTTACACAGAGTAAGATTGGTAAAATAAAATTCAATCGGTGAAAAAATCCTCTTTACATGTTAATACCACTGTAGATATGTTCAGTGGAATTTTCACACAGTAAATTTTTATATTACCAGATATGAGGCTCCACATAGTTAATCCTACATAGGCTATCTCAATATATTTGATAAGAAATTGAATTAGATTGGTTTGATGAGTTGAAAGATTAAAAAATCCTTGTGAGATGTCCAGACGTATTGTGTTCACCCTTTTACATAGGCCGATCATGTAGCGCGATAAATATCAGCGAAATTAATCGTACAACTAGTTCATTAAAACACCACTTTTGATACGTATGATATGAAACAGTAACAGACTAGTAAACTAAGTCGATTATACTTCCAGCCACACGCAGGACTTCTAGGACATATATAGGTATAGAATCGTGAATATTTTGGTTTTGTATATGCATATATAAAAGTTGTATATTTAGCGCTTCTATAAAATTGTCATATTGAATCATATTTTACTCAATACTGATTTAGTTTTCCCTTTAAAAAGAGAATCCGTAAAATAATTTACACTGCCAGATATTCTTCGAGAGAATATAAGCCTCTTTCACAAT
The DNA here is from genome assembly GCA_000376725.2 of Ladona fulva. Classification (NCBI taxonomy): domain Eukaryota; kingdom Metazoa; phylum Arthropoda; class Insecta; order Odonata; family Libellulidae; genus Ladona; species Ladona fulva. Next base: position 1,121,954 of record KZ308149.1, on the reverse strand, counting down.
TCATAATTCGATATCTCCTCAAAAAACTCTATCGATATAGTTGTATTCTTATCCTTCTTAACCTATTCCAGGAAAAGACTTCGCTGCATATTATGGATGTATTTCTTTCCTATTCTGGAAAAAAGGATAATACAGTTTCCAAGTATTACTCTGCAGCTCTTGAAATGTTGGAATACGCACAATTTTCCTTCATTATTCGACAGCTATAATCATTCCACTGTCACCTCAAAAAATAACCTCACACTATCAATTATTACTGGTTTACTAAGAAAGAAATTCAAGTGCGAAATAAGAACCATGCGTTTGCAGGACTGTGGTAAGTTACGGTACTCAGAAGGAGAAAGACCGCGGCGGATTAGAGGAGTTAGGAGTTGAGCGCGTTCTGCAAGGGTTTCCCTGGCTTTGGTGGCAACTGCAATGAGGTTCGTTATGAAACGAGAGTGGGGTTTAGCAGAGGCCAACGCATCGCGTGAGGGGTAGAATACATAGATCAAAGGCACGCGCGCCCAGCGCACACATATGTATAGTCAAGAATAGAGAGGAGAAGGAGCGGGCAAAGCGCAAATGTGCTCTCTGAATGAAGGAATTAGACGGATGTCTGCGCGAGAGCGGTAACATTTAATATCCAACTTTGCCTAATAAATCCACGCGATAACTTCTAGCGCAGACGTTGAGATGCAACGTTCGAGGCATATATCTCGGGCGAGGGCGTTTCCGTATGATTTCGCGGAACTCGGCTAAAAACTCGCCAAGAGTGATTCCCGCAAGACCGTGAAATTTATCTGTGGGCGATACGTTTCTATTTATACGTGTCTGTAACTTTAGTAAAATATGAGACGTGAGGTCTATTAGAGTGGTGGTATTGATAAAATATATCCTATGATAAAAACGCAATAACTAATTAGCACTTATTCATTTTCGAGTTTCACTAAATTACGTTACAATAAAAGCATATCTTCCGAGGCCTTTATAATATCACTTTATAAAAAAAGTATAAAAGAAAAACGGAGAGGTTCCTTTCCACGTCATCCTCCATGCCTCGTCTACAGGGAATGTTAGAGCTGCGGATAAGAATAAAAACGCCATTTCAACTCACTCCTGAAATGAGAACAAAAAATTTTATATCGGTGTTTAGCCATAAAAAAATTCTTGAGCCTAACATTTCCTAGCCATCATATAAATTATCATAAATGTTTTTACGGGCTCCGTAGAGTTGTTTTCCATTTTTCAGGGTTATTTTTATTCAAAACAAGAATAACTGTGTATTATTCAACAATTAATCCAAAATAAATTGCTTCGGAATGATGTATTTATATTCTTTCAATGCAATCTTCCTAATTGCTGACTATAAAGTAAATAATTGTAAAGTTTAAAAATAAAAATGAAATGAAATTAAATATAAACAATATCTATTTAAGAGCAAAAGTAGCCTTCAAGGATTCCTACCCTGCGTCTGAGAGCATTTGCATAACGCTTGTATTTCTATCGTAGAAGTTTTTAGTAAAACATCGTCTTGGACTGCACTTTCTCGATTTCGAGTACATATTTCATCCGCCGGATCCTATTGACACTCTGCATACTCGAGATGGAGCCTGATCAAGATGAAACAACATCGCTCTCTTGCCTTTTTATTACTCAATTTTTCCACCAAATCACAATATTTGGTAGCTGCAACAAGGAGGGTCGTATAATATGAAAGTATCAGACAATATTTTCTCAGCTTGAAATAAACGAAAATTAAGCCAAAAGTCTTTCTTACTTATAAGGAAGTATATTTTGAGGTATTTCATGAAATTTCTGACTTTGAATAAATTCTTTGTATGAACTCAAAATAACCCACGAACTTGCGAGATTTAATCACACGAGCAATAATCCAGAGTATTCGCTATCAGATGGAATAGATGATGCTGCATAGCGATTTGAATCAGATGCTGCAACAGCACTGTTGGAGAGGCATGCTGACACTACGCAAACAGGCATGCGTACGTGACATTAGCGCGATATTACTTCATATGTCACGTCCTGTTCTATGTCTGACGGAGTCGATACATCGCAGGAAACATTCAATGCAATTAAATTTTTTAGGGTTTAAGTGCTTCAAATTTTGGAAGTATCCTCCCGTTCAAAGTTTATGGCTCATTATTCTGTGATTTTTACAGCATATTGGATATTGTCGCATTTTCTCCATCTGTAGCTATTGTATATCCTAGTTTTATTTTCAAGACGCTGCAACATTTTTTTGCTGCACAACATTATATTCCATCTTGAGATCAACCCCAAGATGGAATCTAACTTACATTTTCACGAAGACGTTTAATAAATACGCCGAATATTATTTTAAATCTTTCACCTTACGATTTCGCTTGATAGTTATAAAATAGAACACTACCTATAAGAATTATCTAAATTTCAAGGATGATTTTAAAAAGTAAATACCAAATAATACTAATTCATCGCAGATATTTAGATGCAAATGATTGGGCGATTTCAGTATGGCTTCATTTATAGTCAATTACGAATGTTCATAACATGTGCTCGTAAACGATGCTCGTTCAAACTCAACAGCTCACATGAAGTTAACAAACGAGTATTCACGACAAGATTTTTACTTTAAATAAGACGGAGAGGATATATCTTTTTAAAACTAATTATTTCCGCGAACGATGCGATTATGATAAACTAAAGGGCGGCTTGAAGGATATTATTGTAGTTATATATTAGTTTTAGCACTTGATTAGAATGTTAGTTAGTTGCAATGTTAGAAATACAGGTGGAAAAAAGAAACAAACAATGAAAAAATTGCAGTCTATCTTTAATTTACATGTTCGTAGTCTCTTAAACATCGCAAAACTAAATATAACACGCAAACTTGGTATTCCATAAATGTTTGTCTTTGCTCAAAACAACGAACAGAAGCATTATTGATTTGAAAAGAAAAACTTAGCTGAATCTGAGTTTCATACCTCTCCGTGCTCATGCACGGAGAGGCATGAAACACAGCGATGTGAACAACGCAAGCACAAACGCCTTCCGCTTTACGAGATTAGGTGCCACGGATAGAGTCACGTCAACGAAAGCGATAGGGACATTACTATTCCGCAATGGAGTCACGGTTGAGGTAGCTTCTAGGGAGGTACTATGGATGCCCTGTATCAAGGGTCAATCTTCAGAGGACGTATCCAAATAGAAACTGCGGATTCCTACGTTCGCACAGAAACTGTTTCAACGGCATATTTTACCGACCGAAACATGAATTAATTCCCTTAAAACTATAAAATAAATAAAGATTTAATATCCATTGTCCATCTTACTACAGACTTGGTACCAATATGTTCTTCTAATTAAATCTGAAGTAATTATACTCGTACTTTTGAAACATTTTTTCTAGGGTTGCATGATGTCTTAAAATATCTTCCTGGATCTATTTTATTTAAATATATAAATTAAGTAATGTAAAATATTTGGATTTTATTAAGAGAAACATTCTGCAAATCCTTCCACAGCATAACAATCGAAAAAAGCTGGCCAATAACACAAAAATGATTTTTTTGAGTGTGGATATTGAAACTTCGCATGAGGAAAATCATCAGGTAAAACATAATTCATAAGAAAAGAATAAAGAACAGATTCATAACATGCATTTAGAAAGCTTTAAATATTGTCATGGAATAAGTTAGTCCGTTCTATCGATGTCTATTTGTATCATTTCCCTCGCTTTAGGTATAAATTTGCTGTAAAATAAGGGTCCACCATTTTGTTACATAGAGTATGCAAATATTCAACTGTGGTCATCAAGATCGACCATAATAAAGGATAAATAACAGATTTATAGCATGGCATTATATTATACCCGATGGTTTTCCTCATTTGGGTTTAGTATCAGCTTTAAGTACTTCGCGAAAAATCGAAGACTGACTGAAACTAACGTAAACGACTTACATAGTTGTGTGTAGAATTTATTTAAGAGTAGTTATGCGAAGTTTCAAAGTCCTCACTCAAAAAACCATTTTTTTATTTTTGGCCAGCTCTTTTCGATTCTAGCCCATTGTGTAGCGTGGCGTAAGTAAACTTATGCACCTACCTACGTATTTTCCATACTAATTACCAAATTAAGCTCAAATAACTTTGTAAAACGAATCTAGTTGGATCACTTACTTCCCTGGACACATCCAAACATAAATTACCAATACTGAAAGTAATCATCATCACAGATGTTGGGCTGCAAACGGACTGTAAATGGCTATTTGTTTACTATCTGCTTGAGGCATTGTCAATGAAAACACTCGTCTTTGACTTATTCAATTATTAATAGCAAAGCCTAATCAACTCGAAAAAAAGCATTATTTAAAGTAAACTTATATTCCCAAATAATAGTATGTGCAATGTTCTTGAGAGCAATGCTAATAATACGCAAAAAAAAGTGTCAAGTGGACACCCAAATAAAGCGTCTCAAGGATTAGAAGTATTATTTCATCTAATGAACAATACGTGGATCCAGCGAATATTTAAGGAGCACGAATTTGAACTCGAAAAGAGAATATCCTCATTTCTATCGTATAATGTTGTTCATTTTCATTACTTATATAAATAAGAAAGAAGAAAAGCCATATCCTCTTTCAGAGAAGTTTTTACTCTTGTTATGGGAAGACCATTCCTGGACTTCTCACTTCCATCCTCTCAAGTGACTCGCTCTGCTACCAAAACCTCTCAATAGCACACCGCCCAATCTCTCCCATGTCCGAAATGAGCCGAAGACTCGGCAATTTGATCTTCACGACAGGATTAGGATATTCTCCGTCCAACTAAATGCTTATCACGCCTCAGGAGACGAATTCAAACCTTTCTTGCTTTCCTTTCCGTTTCCGGGTTATTTGTAGAAAAATCCTTACTTCTGCTTTCGCTCTGGTTTCCCTAGGTTTTTCCTTTTCTCCTTTCATTACTTTTCTCAAGTGTCTATAAATTATTCTATGCCTTTCTCTTTCTCATGCAGTTCTTTTATTTTTATCGGTTCATTACTGTAAGTATGGATGAAATTTTATATTGAGACAGTATGCCGGGCCTCCGGTTAACCGTGTGGGTAAGGTGTTAGGCTTCGGTGAATGTGGTTTCGGGTTCGACTCCCGGTGGGGGCTCACTTGCGAAATGACCTTAGCTATCGAAACATTTTTAACAATACTACTACAGTATGCCTGTATAGCAATGGACTTGTCAATGGAGAAAAATTACATATACAAAATAGAATCGATTTCAATGGAGAACATGATATTTCTATCAACGGAATCTTACTTAAAAACCATTTTCAAATTAAATTGGGTGAGTGAATAGAAGCTGCCGCCCCCTCTTCCAACGCTTCTTCAGCGTACTTCTGAAGGATAGCACCAAGAAAATCATCTAGCAAAGTATTTAACTTCTCAAGCGATGAATTTAGGAATTTTTAACTACTTTTTCTCTTTCGTATAATCAGTCTTTCTCAAAACGGATGAGAGCACTTTTCAAAATTCTATACTATGCTTCGGTAATTGCATTAAAATACTCATCTAGGATTTCTACATTACTTCTCCAGCACAAGGGAAAGTAACTTTCTCGCTTCAAATTCAAGCCATCCCTTTTTCAACTTCTCATTCATCTCATTAAGGTGGGAGGTAAGTGGTCCCAATCGCGCCTGCAAAATGAAGCAGTATGTCTGTCCATCTCCCTTCCTCCCTCCGCTCCCGCTCTGCCTCCATCTCAACATCTCCCATGGGTGGAGTTTCGGAACGGCAGCCTGGAGAGCGGAACAGCGTGAGCTGGAGATGAGACGTCCGAAATGAGCGCCCCCCCCCCCCCCACACTCCCCCTCTTTCGACACGGCACCGAAACTTTAACACCCCGCCCAGGCTGACTCAGCGGTGCCGCGAGCACCACCACGGATTCTCCTTTACGGTCCCATCGACCGCCTCCACCCCCACACCCATCTAGTCACTGTCTTAACCACCCTCCTCCCCTTTGGGAATGAGCGCAAGACTATTCCCGCTGGAAACGCTCGGGGTAACCGTATCCAGGAGGCCCTGTCCATCGCCCTCCTGGGAATAATGCTCGATTTGTTCTACTCCAGCTTCGCCCATTCAAACGTCCTCCTTTGGCCACTACGAAGGCACTTTCCTCGACCCCTTTTCCTTGCGGGGTGGGCGGACTTTTCTCGACGGCACATAACGCGGAACGACTGCCATTGTCATAACGGCGACGGAGGCAGTGATTCGGGGGCCCGCGTTGCCTCCCCTTTGCCGCGCGGACACATGCACTCTGAGAATCCCACTATAGCCTCGCAGGTACGACGGCAATGAAGTTTAACTGCAGAGACGTCTCTTTCTTTTTGGCGAGCCGAAGTTGCTTTCAAAAAGTAATCCTCGGAACATATTATCGCGAGAGACACTAATCCTTATCTGGATCGCTGTTGTGGCCTTGGTTTAATGATTACTTCGCCTGGAAGCGCGACTGTTCTGCAATCTTAACGACGTTTCGAAATGTGGACACTTTAAAGTGAATGATTATTAGGAAGGTTCTTTATGATAACAACGGTTAGGTCATTTAACGGCATGAATCGACCAAGAAAGGTTCGTAGCTTTATTTATTCCAACTCTTCAAGGCTGCTTATTGATACTATGTTTTTATTTTGATATGAATAGCTTCATAAGCTCCTTCAAAAGCTTCCAGTAACGTAAAATTCCAATGATAAATTTAGTGTGAGTTATATCATAGAGTAATCTTAAGATTATTCTATGGTTATATCCACTAGCTCTAAGTGACAGTGAGTCTTTTAGCAACTTCTCATTCTTTATCGATTGAATTTGCTTTGTTAAAATATATTCCACCTAAATGATCGATGCTGAATCCAGAGAGGGTAAGTTGGCATGTTTAATGATATGTAATGTTCGCAGACGGAACTTTGGTCCGCGGAGATTTGGTCCGCTACGATTTGGTCCGCTACGATTTGGTCCCACGACAATTTGGTCCCGCTACGATTTGGTCTGCGACGATTTGGTCCGCGGCGGCTGGGTGCTACGATGACAAAATTCCGGGTGCCGTAATGTTTGCTGAAGTTACCGTCATTCGACTAATCGCAAACCTAAATAGTACGTGAATTTGAACACAAATGTAAAATCTATTACATTATTCCATTCCTTTGGAGTGAATGACGGCAAAGTCAGCTAGGACTGTCTGTAACTGTTGTTAATTAACCAGTGCACCGAGAAATCAAAAACATGAATAGTGGAGTAGTTAAATTTAAGAATTGTTACATCAGAATTTCTTTCCAGTCATAATGTTTTTCGCTGCTCAATTTCAATTACCTTAGTCACTCAAATTTCCGCCACGAAGGGAAATAAGAGATAAAAGGAAGCCCTTTATTGCGACTATACACAGCAATTTTGCAAGAATAACATTCGTTTACTCATTATTTCGATCCTCACTCACTTTCTATAGTAGCTAAGCTGCTAAAAACGAATCGGAATAGTGGGCACAAGAGGTTATCGAGAGCTTGTAAACACACACAATTAACTACTTATGAGTGGATCACCGTACCCTCTCCTTAACTGCCGGCAACCATAATTCCTCATCGTCCGAACAATGGACCCTCTCGGAGCGCTCGCCATTTTCCCGTAATCAATCCTAACCTACGATATTGAGGTCGTTTCGATTACGAATCTATTCCATCGGTCACTCCTTAACGAGTATCTTCTCTGAAAATGCCTTTGGCTCTCTCCGTCTCTCACCCATCCACGTCTGATACACTATGAGATCATCCTAAGGGAGTAATTAAAAAAAATCGACAAATCGAAAAAACCACTTTGTTAATCCCATAGAGTTTGTAAAGAGAAGAAGAGGAAGACAAAAGGAGAAATGGAGTATGAGCATTACATTTGTTTAAAATACGGGAACTTTAATAAATCTTAAATCCTAAAGATCTACCTATAAACCAATAGACAAAAATAGCCAAAATTATGAAAAAGAATCCCCCTGTTGACACGAACATTTTTCTTTCTCTTCATGTTTCTCGCATTCCACAAAATTAAGTTTGAACATTTCAAATTTATAGGTTTACTTCACAATTGTAAAAGTATTGCTCATTTATTAGCACACCAGAAAATAATTGGATCATTCACTTATTTATCCTACTCATTAAGACTTATTTCATTAGTTTGGATAAGTCTTTTATTAATCCAGGATATATTTATTTCAGCATATTTTTCATTTACTGAGAATTTACATGTCCCAATCGACCTAATTCAAGTAAACTTTCAGATCTGATAACAGACACAAAAATTATTAAATTGTATTTAGGTATGAAAAGGAAATTTAGTTTTTATGATAAGAAGCAAGCAAGAAGGAAAAAATGGCTGCGGAAATGCAATGCGTTTAAATATATGGTAATGTAATGTAAATGGAATTTGTTAATCTCATGAATCTATTTGTTTTGTACGTACAACATTCTTTCTCAGAAATTCACTTGAGTGATAAACTGACGAATAATCACTGAAAGTAACAATTATCGCCAATCATTTGAAAAAGCCGAATTGTTTCGAACAAAATAGGATAAAAATTAGACTAGCACAATGACAGATCGAAAGAGAGACGATAAGATGTGTGCCGATCAAATTACTGTAACAGAATGCTTATTGCACGCAAAAATGAGAAAGCAAAACGTATAACCACGAATTTAGAGAAGTTAGGAAGGAACAACGCCCACAATGCATGCTGAGTTTTAAATTATATGCCGACTTTATTGAAAGTAATTTAAAAATCGAAAAAAATCACTCGAGGTCTTACAACTAACAAAGTATGTTTGTCAGCAAGTAAAATCGCCAGGAAATGCAGCTATGGCTTACAGAGCCAGGAAAGGTTTTCGCTAAAGAAGGAAGGAAAGTATTTGCACCCAAAACCTATAGCCTGCTCCAAGACATAGGTTTACTCTATTGTTTATTAATCGTCTCTCGTCTCAAAGAATGATAAATAGGTTCGCAATGGTCCGAGAAAATATATTACATACTAGGAAATGATAAGGTAATTATTTTTCTGCGGATATTTCTCCGTACTAACCCGACTTTGCCTGCAATCCCTTATTTCTTCGTCCTAAAATAAAGGATGTGTTGGAAGGGCGCCATTTTGATAAGGCCGATCAGCTCCGAAAATCATTCGACATCAAGAATTTTAAAATCGATTCGAAGGATATGGGTGTTGGCGCACTTTCCAAGCGAAGTACATAGAAATTGACCTCAACAGTATTCAATATGGCATTTAATGTTTTCCAGGATAAGCTCACGAACTTTAACGTAAGACCTTGCATTGTTGCGGCTCTGAATGTAGTACATTACTACAATATAGTAGTATATTATAGTAAGACAACTGATTAATGCATTAGGTCCCTAAATAGAATGAAAAATAAATCTACGGAGAAGGAAATAGAAAGCAAAAGGAAAGCCATCAAACCATGCATAAAAAGTCTAGCGGTTCGGGAGATTTCTTTCACCTGAATTGCTGTCATTTCCGGTTTGCTTTTAAGCGAGTTCCTCCTGCAAATAGCCACTTAGCGGTCGAAATGCGCTCCGAGTTAACTCAATCGTTTTATGGCGAGAGGAGTATATTTGGTATCAAAAGGAGGGACGAAATGAAGGGGACAAATAAAAGGAATGTGGAGGCGAGGTAAAAGAAAGGGAGATATGGATGGAGGAAGCGACGGCGAGAAAGCGATGAGATCCATATAAAAGACGGTTCAGCGCCGAAAAATGGTTGGGAACCAATCTCGAACCTTGGAGGGAAGAATTTGTTAGATGAGGGAAGGGGAGGATGACGAGCAGGACAAAAGGAGGAGGGACATAAAGTGCGGCGGTTTTAAAAGAAGAACGAGCGGAAATGTTCGGAGTAGGAATGAGAGTTCGGCGATGGGGAAGGGATAAAGAGGGCACGAATTTAATGGAGTTGAGTGTTTAAGGAAAGAAATAGCCCGGAAAGAAAGGGAAGATCCATCGTGAGGATGAGGGATGCGAGGAAATAAAACAGTGGAGAAAAGATGGAAGTAAAATACGGCGTTAAAGTGAGGGAACTGAGATGAAAGGAAGGATATTAATGGACGAGAGGACAGAGAGCTAGTTATAAAGGAAGGTGAGTTGCAGGATGTCGAATATTGGGATTAAAGAAAGGGTACCGAAGGAGATGACTACATGCTCTGACGCTCAATGATAAAAAAATGTAGAAAATGTGATGTTCGTAATCGAAAAAGTTGGAACATTCGTTTGCCGAAACATTTGTTTAATTTGATCAACTAGACAGTCTTAAATCAGATAGCGCGAAAAAAGAAGACGAAAGGATAGAATATGCTGTTCGTAATCGGCTGCTTACCATTTCATCTTCTTTATAATTTCTCGATGACATTTGAGAGGGAATGAGAAAAATTATAGAAACGCTATTACCTTGATATCTTAGAGAATTAAAATCTGTAAATAGAAGTACGTACAATGATACTTTTACATAAAAGTATAATAATACTGAACTTCTCAAAATAAAACTGAGATAATGCCAGTGTATTTTGTATGATCAGATGCAATTTTTTAAGGGGAAGGCAATTATAAAGATAATCTACAGTTAAAAGGTTGCTCTCGTCAGAATCATCTCTATCCTAAATTGGGAAATTTTTGTTCTTTGGCCAACGAATGCATCCAAAACACTTTCAATCAGTCCCTTTTTTAAACTATATTGAATATAATTCAACATTATAATGCAACAATTATAATGCAACAATTATAATGCAACAATTATAATGCAACATTCAAGAAACATTTCCGTAGGTATATAAAAAGGTTTGGGTTACATTTATTGATTAATTTATCATATTTCCGTAGCTCTGGGTCAATTTAACTTCCCGAAACGCTCAAAACAAAAGCAGGGTAATTAGATAAATTCGTTTTATTTATACATATTCTATTTTCCTATATTCCGCTTAATATATTCACTAAAGTACGACAAATCTCTAAGAACAGGCTCGGTTTCCTCGTAAAGAAAACTGGCACTAAAAATAAAATTCAATTTAAAAATACTAAAGCATATTCAAGAACATATGATACAGAACTGAGTGGAAAAAACCGCTTCCCTCTCGTGTAACAAAATGAAACAAAGGTGCGTTTCCATTAAAAGGATTGAGCGGAGAAGGATCTCTGGAGCTGAGAGAAAGACGATTACGTCGATAAGGTGTCTCGACGTCGCACTCCATTACGCCCTCATCCCCTAGCGCATCCGTTCGTAATTAACGTTTCTCTTCTTCTTTTCTATTCCCAAGTTTGCCTTCATGTTAATACCGCCAGTTTAAAAACCTATCGTGACGCGAAAGTGGGAAGGAAAAGTAATTAAGAGGAGCTTTGATTCTCCATTAATGGGTAGTTTGATTTCTAATTACGATACCTTCCTGTAGCCACTTTACCAATTTGAAATTATGGATCACAGCCTATCGTAGTGAACGGAAATAACAATATCTCAAAGAAATCAGTTTGAAGCACTAGCGATAATAATTTTTGCGTTAAAACGTTGATTGCGAAAGGGAATAATTTTCTCTCGAGAGAAAACTTGAATTAGAGCAAAAGATATTCTCATGGTATGGTAAGATTATTATTTAGGAAATGTAATTTCACCTTGGATAAGGTACCTGTATTCTAAATTATGCTCCATCAATTTTTAAATCAATCAATATTAACCACTGAATTATAAACTCATTCGGAACATCTTAGCTACTAATTTACATAATTACATTAAGTGATGGAACATATTAAGATAAAACGTTGTGTAACGACTATACATATGCCACAAAAATAAGCAGAAAAATAGATTAAAATTCTACTGAAAGAAACTGATACAAAGCCGGATCTTAAAGTACATATTGAAATGTTAAAAGACTGCGAAATAGATTCACTACCTTGAAATATTCAATACTTTCATTTACTTTTTATATAGCGAAGAGTGAGTAAAGCACTCTAGTCAAATCGCAAAAGATAAAGTTATTCGGATGCCAATCAATTTTAATTTGCTGCTCTTATCTCTTATAATTTTAAGAAATAAACTTCAAAAGTCAACTGCATTTCCTAGACTTCAATTCAATCAATGGATTTAAAACTCAATCCTTCTTCTTTACCTCCCAAAATAAGAAATGACATGCAATGTCTCTACGCATGAATGATAGAATTTTATTACAGAAAGCTCCATTAACTATTCGAAAACAGGATAGAAATTATTTCATCACATATTGTATGTATGTACTATTTTACCACATGTCGCTTAATTTTACTCATATTATCAAAATTTCCGTTCATTCATCTCTTAGATCATTCATTTAGGTTCCTCGCATTCTTGATAGTTTTTCATCACTCATTTGTTGGAGTGCGGGATATATTTGTGATAAGAAATTCGCATAAGACGAAGAATTCCTGGCTTAATTAAACCGTGACCCCTCCAGCCTTAATAATAAGCCTTTACTTCTCTAATTATTTCCATCTTTGGGTAAAAATATTGCTCTCTACAAAACATATCTCTTCAAGCCGTGAGGAAACATTCTTTTTGCATTCACATGCGAACACACAGAACATTAACTTATGGAACAATAGCATCGAAATCAACGGGAAATCAATTACCTCGAAATAAAACAAGGTACTAATTACAATTCGCTTCTTAAGGAATATATCAATAAGTTCTCCAGAAAGAAAAACATTCTCTAATCAAGAATATGAAATACATAAATATACCCGTATATCATGATTTCCTTATATCTAAATACATGATAATCTACAATATGTTTATACAATCGTAAATGAGCCAATGGCTACAGAAAACCTCCAATAGAAGGAATCATAGCTGATTATAGAATCATCTGCATAAGATCGTACAGTAAACCAAATTGCGTGGTTATTTTGAGAAAGTACGACGAATGATTGCTCACAATACACAATGGATCGAAGCAAACTTTAACATGAATCCCTTTCTAAACAAACCGGAGAATAAATTGAAACACGTACCTGCATTTATATGCTAATGTTTATTTTTAGATATAAAAGCAGATTGTAAAGCATGCGGGCATGTGGAGAGTAAATATAAGAATATTTATCAATAATTATCCGATACTGAGTGAAATGAAGTTTTCGTAGGATACGATATATAAAAATTAAAGAAGAAATAAAATTGAAGTAAATATTCATTGTTTGACTTAGGGGTTACGTGTTTTTCTAGGCTATCATAGTTTAGTTACTTATAATGACTGATAATTAATTTTATATCCCTTTAGTCAGAAAAGGAATGTAACATTTGTATTTTCAGGGATCTTTATTGTCATAGGAATGCAATGAGTTTGACGTAAGCATTTGACGTTAGCATTGCAACCGGACTTTTTGCCAAATGTGACGAAATTCACAATAATGACAGCAACTGCTGTGTGTTTAAATGAGAATTGTAAAGGGAGGAGGAAGGAGAAAGAGCAGACTGGTAGTAAATGGAACGGGTTGGAGGCGGATGGAAAGAGAACTGCTCCCCTCTCTCACCCCTATCAGCCCAATAATTTGCACAGTGGTGTGACCCTCTATTGATCACTTGCTGGCAGACTAATCTGATGCCTATCGAGGAGGTTGACGCTGTGGAGGGGGGATGGGTGGGGGGAAGAGTGTGGTCCGGGCGTAAACCAATTGTTGTAGCGGGAAATGATGGAAAATCTGCCTCGAAACCATAAAGGTATTGGGGAATCAAAAAAGAAGCACGGACTGAACCGACTATTATTGATGCTCACGCGTTTAATAATCGAGGAATGAAAAGTGAGGATTTGTATTTTCAGCAGACAGCAAAAAACACGTGTAGATGAAAAATACGAAACGTTTTTTTCCATTCGAGAAGAATGATGACTCTTTGCCAATTCATTCCCCATAAAATTGGAAATAAATATTCAGAGACAAGATTTTACATATACGTGTCTTATGAAATGATAATTATAGTAGATTTCCACATCATCAGTTTTCATTGGAATCAGTCTTTCAAAGGATAAAAAAGAGATTTTGCCAAGTCAAAAAATGTGAGCGCGATAGTAATCGGAGGTTTATGCGAAGTTAAAACAAGTATTATGCGCTATAGCGATTCCTTAGGTCCAGTCAAAGCTTTTAAACCATTTTTCCTCCGCGGAGTACTTACAAGGTTATCTCAAGCTTGCGGCACACCATATATGTGAATTTTAACCAGTATTCGCCATTGTAAGGATAAAAAATTATTTATTAAGAAAATATTTAACTATACTCTCCCGAATTTTCTATAATTATTTATCCATTGGAAAAAAGAGAGACAGTGAGAGAGGCTGTCAGCGAGTGTAAAATGGAAAGTATACAATGTAAATAATATCGATTAATCTCCCTTTCTGTTTAAACTTAATAAAGGCGCCAATGATATGGATATTAACATATATTTACTGAAGTAAATATAATTTGTAAGCTGTCGCAAAATTTCAATAAAGTTATCCAAGATTATACTTAATCATTAAGAGACGACGAAGATTTATTTCCGCTCGACCGCGGTGAAGAGGGTTAAGGTGGATCTGATTGCAATCAGTGATTTCTACCCAAACTTAATTATTAATTTCAAAAACTGACAAAACATAACGAACAGGTTCTCTTTCGGCACCCAACTGTTTCAATTTTCAAGTTACATAAGCATGTGATCACATGCTTATGTAATGTATCAATACATTCTTGTCACTTCAAAATATTGAATGTATGAGGAGAAGATATACCTCTTGAATTATTTTCTCAAAATAATAGCCTATGAATTTCCGGCAGTAATTTCCTGGTGGAATTATTGGTAATAAAATATTTTATTGTAATTGCAGCTTGTTGCGGGCGCATAAATTTAAAGGTTTGACTGACTTCTGGAGTTATTAACCTTAACCTTGAGCATCGTAGCAGTTTGAAACAAATATTGGCCACTCCTTCCTTATTTTCGCTCCTTTTTTGTATCGCAACCCACTCAATATCTACCTCCGCGCAAAACCTAAGTGCACTAATTTGAATTTATTTATTTCAAGGTTAACATTTTGGAATCCTGGATGCGGAACAAAGAAAATATAAAGCATTAATTATATGTATTTACCAACCGCAATTCCTTTGCGACGAATTCGATCGAATAAATCAATCTTTCATTTCAATACATCAATCCACCCATCATACACGTTAATATTTTACAAGATAAGTATGTAAATTCCAGAAAGTTTATGCTACTTTATTTCAAAAAAAAAGATTTTGAAACAGGGGAATAATTTTATGCAGCAAAAGTGTAGATTTCTAGACTTTGTGTATATAGGAAACTTTATGTGCATTTTAGTTTAGAAATTTTTCACCTACTCATCATTTTCAACTTTCACTTAATATCCAAGAAGGCTAATATAAGACTGATTTTCGCCAAACCTTCCATAACAAATATATCATCATCATCATCATCATCAGCCATTTTCAATCCGACGTCGGATGTAGGCCTCTCCAAGCGCTTTCCAATTCTCTCTATTCTGAGCCTCTCGTTGCCATGTTACCCCTAAATACTGAATGATGTCTCTGTTCCATCGGTCCCTTGGTCTTCTTCTTGGTCTCTTCACGTCTCTTGGTATCCAGTTCAGAACTGCTGATGTCCATCGGTTGTCGTTTCTCCTTGCAACATGGCCTGCCCACATCCATTTCAGTGATCTTACCTTATCTATGATGTCTGTCACTCCTGTTATCTTCCT
>KZ308149.1:1093415-1104635 GCA_000376725.2 Ladona fulva | reverse complement strand
TATATATATATATAGCCATCCACGCACAAAACTTATGGAAGAATATTAGACGTTTGCTGCATAATGGTTTAGAGATAATAGTAAATGTTAATGCTAAGAGAATGATCTGTAATGATCTTAAGGTCATTTTCATCTTATTTATTACTCTGAAAATGTATTCTCAGTTGTATATTTCGCCTATTTATTTCGTTATTTCGTTCATTCCATAGTGATTAACCGACTCCATGCAATGGCATTCCTCTATCTTATATACCTTCGAAGGGATAATCTATCCCTTTCGCGGTTCCTAAAAATTAAAATAATCAATCCAGAAGCCCTTATATGAACGTTTCCACGAGTCTTTTACTAACATAAGAGCATTATGAACGTCGCCACCAGACACAAGTCTATCTGCGACGGCTTTGTATATAATAATAATGATAATAATAATAATATAAGATTTTCCAGAAATAACATTGTTTATCCAGCTATATAGCAAAAATACATTTTCATTTAAACTCTCTGATTCTATATCATTTCCATGTAGCAATATACCTTTATTCAAAACTGGGGTTTCGGATTAACACAATAGTCCTAGAAGATAATCTCACACAATTAACAAAAAAGGAGATTTAGACGAGCAGATATACTCTTTACTGCTCCAAATAATCAAACTTGCTTTTTCGCCACTGAAATCACATTGAAACGGTTTCCGTAATCTCTATTCCACATCTGATGACGTATTCCATTTCGTTTTTTGCAGACGCACGACTGGCAAAAAGCAAACAATCAAACAAAAAAAACAACTCTGAAGCCAAACTCTGATATATAATAAACATTTTTGATAAATTTCGCGTTATAATATTGTAAGCTTCTGTTAAAGCAAATATTAAAACGAAATTAATTACATTGTTTGGGGCGCAGTGTGTGATGAATCAAAATCATTCGGTTGAACAGGAAAAAACAAGACACGTCATACTGCGGTATTCTGGAGTGTGGATGAAATAGAAACGTAACATTTCCATGAGATTTTATCGCTCGTAGATATACAGACATATTTAAAAATTTTTTCCACAGTATGAATTCTAAAGATACGTCAAAATACAAACGACTCCACTCCACAAGAAATTAGTGGAATGACTTCCGTTTTGATACATTTATAGTTTAGGTAGGTACTGGGTTGTTTATACAAAACTTAAATGACAAGGATGTTCTCAAATTTAATGGGTTTAAATTCCAAATATGGAAATTCTTTATTTTAGAAATTCGACTTAAAGGAATGAAAACTAGTGTTATTTTTAAACTATCAATTGTTTTCGCAGGCCATCAACTATTCCTTCTTTGGTGACTTTTTACTTAAAAAGAGATACTTTCTCCAGAGGTTACTCTCTCCCTGTTTTTTTAATCTTCACAAAATACTTTTAATGTACCATAATTGACGGTCTTTGTACTTTGGTATTTGTTATTTGTCCATTGTCGGTTTACTTGTCCATATCCATTACGCATACAATGACTCCCTTTTGTATTTGTTAATAAGTAAAACATTTCTTTATAGTAATGATAGTCACGAATATGCGAGGAGATGAGAAATTTGGCACCGTTGCCAAAATTACTCATATTAATAATATCTATCATCACAGCACCCATTGAGTAATCATATAGAGCACGGTTCTATGCGGTTTTAATGTATAGAAAATGTACCCTGCGATGTCGAGAGACCAGTGCATTCATTAGCAGCTAGATGCTAGAAGCTAGGCTCATCAACGACTAGGTTCGCCAACTACATGAACAGTGACAAAAGGCAGAGAGCGCACATCACAATACCCTCGTTTTATTGCGCCGTAACAAGAATCATCTAGTTCGGAAAATTAAAATATCTGATGCTCCCTTATGCGCAGAATTCGAATGCTCAGGAATTACCAAGATTAATCCCCCATTGAATAATTAAAACGTCGCCTATTATTGGTTTCGGAGCAGTCATTAAAGATTAAAGAGCTCTCCATGGCCGAAATGAAAATGGGAGGGGAATTAAGCGTGACTCAGGGAACCACTTTTTCCTCCGCGCAGTACCATCCATTGCTGTGCATCAACCTATCACGCGTAATTACTGCACACGTGACAGACAAGAGTAACCATCCGTGCGACGTGACTCAAGTACGTAATTCGGCTGATGAGGGAAGGTAATAAAATTTCTCCCGTAACGGCACGCCACTGAGCACGACGTCAATTATTAACATTTGAAAGGAGTTTGGCGAGGCAGGACTGCAATACGCAAATATATGGCGGCATCGAAAGAGCTCAATGCTCAAGGTATTTCGAAATTCGGATGCGTCAAAATGAAAAGATGTTATGGCGCGGCAAATACACGGCCCTTCATTTCCTATTAACAATCCTTTGCCCTTTCAAGAACTTTCATTTTTAACGATTTAGCTGTTTATTTCGTCGTTGGTCAAAGCGGAAAACGGAAGACTTATATCCAATTAAATGCGTAATTAACGCGCGACGCTTCTTTTTAAATCCCTTTGACCGCGCCGAATAATGGTAAGATTCGTGGATTCGGATCCACTCCGTTTCTTTTTTATTGCATATCCGTGTTGATTGATAACGAATTCATGCGACCAATTAATTCTGACGCGGAATGAATGAATAATTAAGCATAATTACAATTGAAAGGCTTAATCAAACATTTGGACGTGAATTACGATGGAAATTCTCATTAGTTATTATTTAATCCCGGTCCAATTCAAATCAAAACTCCCAATCATGTCCATTATTGCTTTAGCTTAAATAAATAGGAAAATTGAGGTTATATGGAAATTAGAGCTTATGATACTATTACGTAAAGTTACATTGCTATGCATATAAATGGTTTTAGTCGTAAAGTCCGTAAAACTATGCTAATAATGTTTGAAGAATATATTGCAATTAATTAATTAAATCAATTTAGTAAGCCCAAAATATTACGAATGCTCTCCAATTTAATGTGAAGTGATTTTAAAGTAATTTTTGTTACGTAATGACTGAATGATTAAATCCTTATCTTATTACAAAGTGGAACTACCTTCATCGAAAATGTGACAGAAAAATGTTTGTTCTTTCCTTTTAATAAGAAATTTAATAAGATGTATTCTTTGCAATTCCAATACATTTTCAATGATATGAAATTAATGGAGAGACAGACGTATCAATTAAATTCTTTTGAAAAGTAAGGTTAAGGCATACTACAAAGGGGGAAAAATCAATAGAAATATTAGGTTATTATATGCGACAAGAAGCAAACAGGGAGTGGCAATGAGAAGAAAAAAATACAAAATTAGATAGGTGAAAAATTAGCAATCACGTTTTTTTACTTTTTTCGCATTTAGATTTGCACAATATTGAAGTTCATCACAAAAAAATATGTACTGAATATCGGTGACAGCCTGAAGTCAAGGTGCTCAAAGGTAAAAGAGTTAGAGCGTCAAATGGCGACTTTTCTCTCAATTAACCAATTATGAGGAATGGCTTGGAATGGTAAAATAACTCAATATTCGTATTTTCTAGAGGATACGGAAGGCCGAGAACAAAAAGTCACAAAATATTTGTAATGGGGACAGAAGCACAACCAGAACTTTTGGGGGGAGACTGTATTATTGTAATTATTTATCTCTTGATTGCAATTACTTATCTCTTGAACTCCTTCCAATATACGGTGTCATGTGAAATAATTGATTCTCATCATGAGAAAGTATTAGCTATAAAGGTATATCTTAAGCGTACAAATATTTGCAATAAGACCCTTGGGAGTTCGGTTCTAAATGAAATATTTATAGAAATTTTGGGTGGAGGCAGCTAAGCCCCCCCAGTCGCTGACGGTCCTGGGAGCGCGCCTGGATGGGGACGATTTTCTGTTCATAATAAGGACATTACGGACTGTGTAGGGCTATAGTTTTGTATACTTCATTCAGTTTCGTCATTGGTTCTACAGCTGCATTAGTAGATGTGGTTCTACGGATGTATTAACGGAATATGCATTAAAATTTGCTCAAATTTCCATTCACATGACAGATATTAAAAAACTAGTGATATATATACATGAAATCCTGAAACTCAGGCTATCTTTGGAAGAAGTATTGTCATAATTTTTAAGGTAATAATATAAAATTATCAACGCAAATTCATCTTGCAGTTCCTACCTTCTTAGCGTTGCGTTAATTACCGAAATCAGCCTATGAATCTGTTTTTCCATACACAATCGTAGCAGAGAATTTTGTCTCTCTCATTAATGGTTGAGTTTCATAAATATTCCTTGCAGTTCGATAGTAAAAAGAGTTAGAGAAATTGTAGCATAGTTTTAAACCAATGAAATGCAACCATTGCATAATATAAGAGATGGGGTTGGACTAATTGAATGTCACTCAGCCAACGGACATAGTATTTTTAATATTGTAAACGATAGAGATAAAATTAGAGCCTGTTAAATTGAATTCGTAAAATTACCACGGGTACGGAGAGTACTAATGAAATGGAGGATGAGGAAAGACGTACGTGAAAGAAAACGAGAGTAGATTTGTGCGCTAATGGCCGAAACAACTAGGATTAACGACCAAATTGCAGATTGCAGATAATTGTAATAGAAGATGCATAGAGACACCAGACGGATCACGTACTCTAGTTAAAAGGCTATGAGTGAAATTTAGTTGTGCTTCCTGCTGTGCTTCAAGTTTGATAAGAAGTTTGAGGTTAAAGTCGATAAGAAATACTCACAAGACATAAGAGTATGTGCAAAGAAGAATGAATATTAGACGGCAGAACAAAAGTTTAATCTCCAAAATGGAAAAAGCAATAACCCAACATACAAAGAATGGATTGAAACCTAGAAAAACTAGATGTGAAAACTATCAGAATGCAAGAATGCACAGAGAAGACATTATTTTCATGGAAATAAAATAGATAGCGTTATATTTTTATTCATAAACAGGTCATAAAGAGGTAAATGTGGCATAAGAAGTCCTAAAAGGTAACATGAAAGCGACAGTTACAAAGTGGGCACGGAGCCGAAATACAGATTTGGAATAAATGGAAATGAGGAAAGTCTCTTTTTGAGACTTACTTAATATGAACGCTGATACCATCCAAAGTAAAGGCGAAAAAAACCGATATCGATCTAAAGGTATCAAAGCATTGATTCAAAGGTAGCAAAGATTGGAGGATCATGTAAAAAACCTTCAGTATGCGATTTTCCATTCAGTTATCACAATTAAAGAAAAAAAAATAAAGAGATGGCGATTTTGATTAACTCTTTTTTAACAAAAACTGACCAAAAATAGCCGAACTGTTTATCAGGTCAGATTATTACTTTTATATTAAACATAAATTGGAAAGTTCTACCTGAGAATATAGGCCAATAATTCCATGTTTTCTCCTAGTATTTCCAAATTCCATCCGCCTCGAGAAAAAAACACTTAATTAAATAATTAACATTTTTCGCCAGTAAGTAATCATTAGCTAATCAAGAAGTACGAAACGGTTATCCCAATTTCACAAATATGATAGGTTAACAAAATTATACGAAGAAAACCGTAGTAGTGATCACTGATACGGGAGTACAGAAGAGAACGAGTATAGTTATTTGAAACATTGTTCAGACATTTCGTGTGATTTTATCCCAATTGAATGGGGGATAGAAAATTTTCCTTTACATCCTCCCTAGAGTCTGTCAGAGTTATGAAACAGCAAATATCGAGCGTCAGCACTCTAAATTTAAAACAATTCATTTCGAAAACGGAGCATCATTACCGCAAGCGAAATATTTCCGCTCCCCGCGATTACGCTCAGAAAACCGAACCCTCTAAAGCACGACGTAAACCCACCGCAGCCGTTCTTTTGCAGATTCATTTATTCTTCGAGTCTCCTAAATTCTTTCCGCTAATTCCTCCGATCGAGCCGAAAGCTTCGGGCGATAATTTTTAATCTCTTTTGCTGATACGGCCCGAACAAAAGGACAAAACGATCCGCGTAATCGAGCGCAAACGCAAAAAATTAATCGGGCGATAAACACCGAAATCAAAGAGGAATCGGAAGAAAAATCCGCGGCGGAACGAGAGACGGAGGAGATCACAAAGGAGAGAGGGGCAAAAGGAATGCGGCGGAGGCGAGCGAGCGTAAAGCGCGGTGGAGAGAGAGTGGGTCCGAGTGGCAGATTAGGATTGCCGATCTATGACGGGGCGATACGACCCCCGACGCCGAATCCGATCCGACTAAAATCGTCTGGATAAAGAAAAATACTAACGGCAACAAAACAGCGCCGTTTTTATTTATCCGTGTTCGGGGATCCGATTTTGGTTCCGTGCCGTCGGTCCCCGTGGGTTGTAAAGGGGGGGAGGGACTTTAAGCACTCACAATTCGAGCGATTACCTCCATCCCTCCGCCATTCTCCTTCCATTCCGACCCTATGCACCGCTCAGGTGAACCAGAATGAGAAGCTGTTTACCCGCGCGATGGAGTGAGGTATTCTCCACTCCGAACGGCGCTCAAACGCCGAGTCCCTCCGTAACCCTTGCGGCGTATACCGACCCCATCTCCAACGACACGTACCCAGATTTGTGCCCCGGAGGGTGTGCGTGAGAATGACGGTAAAAGTCAGCCGTGGAGATCGAAGTATATTTATGGAACGGGGAGAGGGAGAGAGAACGATAACAAACGCGTTCGTTAAATTTGAACGATTGGGGGGGGGGAGGAATTCAAAGGACGGAGCGAAAAGATAGAGATCGAATGCAGATAACCGAAGATTACAGAGGGAATTATTTGTGGGGGAATAAAAGGGATGGCTTTATATAATTGGTCTGAAGACAAGTGATACGACTAAACTAACTTATGCTTTACAAATACAAATGTATTCTGGAATATTAATAACGAGATGGAAATTTGCAATAACTCAAATTTACCTATGAGAAATGGATCAGAGCGTACAATTAACATTATCTCCGATCAAATATCTCACATCCACCTCGAAAAAACATTCAAGAACAAAATAACCGGATTTGTATTCATATAGGTGGATTTTTTATTAATAATTTTCATTGGTTGAACGAGACAATCATCATGAAATGAAAACAATTCCGTATTTTGTTTATATCTTTATCACGAAACGGGCTCTAACCATCGAAAAAAAAATCAATACATTTTATTTTAGTTCAAGTTCGAGGTTGTTTTAAATTATATTTCGCATTTTCTGAAGAATCTGATCCAAAAAGAGAAAGTTTCTCGGAAAAAAACTTTAATCTCGTAATATTGTGATATGATTAGGTGTGGGCAAATATTCGGAAATATCTCAAACAGCCTCTCTATTAAAACCGTGCGAGCCATGATAATTTCAATCAGCGAGCGTGATTTTTGGAGCAAGGCAGCCATGCGCCTATTTAATTACAAAAGGAAGTGATAGAGACTCAATTAGCAAATCGAGAATTTCTCCCTCCAACCACATCCCACGTGACGGCTTGAGTAGTTTATACCTATACATATTCATTTCCTAAATTTGAGCTACGCTGTGGCGTGAGTAATTCTCACACATGATTTTTTTTAATTGAGATAAAAAGTAGCAGAGTTTATTGTGTTAAAGGGAAGTCGAATTAAAAAATGCTTCTGACACGAAAAAATATTATTTTTTCAAAAACTTCCCGAATAATCTCTTTATTCGAATGGAAGAAGTATGAAGGATTTTAAATTATACTATACCACAGTGAAAACCTTGATCAACCGTAAATAATAATAAGCATCCCAAAAAACTCTTTATAGTGAATTTATTATTCCTACGCTTGAAGAATGCCAAAAGATAGATACTGTTCTCGTATGATTATTCATTAGTATCCATCCTTAATCACTCATTCTTCAGAAAGGAAGCACTACAAAATCAGGGACGTCTTCGTTGACTTTATTTAAATGTTTAGTTCATGGAAAAAATATTGTTCGGTAGCAGTTACTCAAATAATGAAATAATTTATCAAAAAAGCTTCATTAATAATTTAAACTATGGAAAACGACTTGAATGATCATATAATCTTGAATATTGAAAACAAACAGAAATAATACTTTTATTTTTACTAGATAATTTTTATTCAACAACCACGGTTTCAGCCCATTGGGTCATCCCTTTATAAAGGGAATAATTCTGTGGTAAAGTTAGAAGTGCCATTTCCTTTTGGTCTTCAAGATGGAAAGTTACCTCAAAGTAGGAGCCAAGCTATTGGATTCTACTCTTGAACACTTTTTAATAAGGATTGCCATATATAGTAGCATCGCCAAATTGGAGAGTTTACATCCGCAATCTGCAGAAAACAATGCCGAACAGGAAGAGAAATTAATGGAAGAACCAACGAAACGAAGGGGTTAATGAATTGCCAGCGGCGAATGTGGTGAATTCTCCACCAAGAAGTCATAGCTCGCAAACTTACACTCTTCCTAAATCGCCCTTTCCGCTCACTTTTCACTTTTAACCTTCCCTATCCCTCTCTCTTTCCATCCCACACCCTTTCTATCTCACTCTGCAAAACTCTCCACCAAATCGCTGTTTCGCAGTTCATGAGGTGAGAAGGAACGGCTGGGCATGAGACAGGAAAGGATAAATCAAGCGTAGTTTCCCTATTCTCGCGGGGAACCTGAATTACACCTGCACGACGGCTGCAAAGCGAGATGGTGACTTGTGCTGCTTGAACCGCAGTTAAACTGGATATTTGCAGCGGCATAACGGAGCATTCATTAAATCCTTCGCATTTAGTGTCTTTGCCATTCAAACGAACAAAGAGTTTCCCCGACTCACTTGTTAGCTGACATCAAGGCACGTATTAGAAATAAAGGAGCTCGAGAAACGTCTCACCTCGTGCACCCGACGGAACGGGATTTGGAATTTTAAATGTCTCGCTTCCATGAATGCCGCATTCACATGTTTCATGCAACATTAGACGGATGACAAATGCTACTAGAATGAGTACATATCGCATAAGATGAATCCCGACGGAAATTTGAACGATTTCACGAGATGCTGCTTTAGCGAGTAAAGCTTCATTAGTTCGACAACGATACTGGAGTGATTTGTTTTCCATTAGAAAAATGAAATAACTAGCCATATCTGATCGGAACGAATATCTTTAAAAGTCTGAAGGGGTACGAATTTCAAACATTAACTGCCATTGAATATATCTATTCATAAAACTTTTTATTTGATAATCTGCATGCTTGATTACTGAATTTGAATTATTCATTTTACATGGAAAAGATTGGCAGTTTGAATTCGAAATATTTCATTAATATGCATAAGGCACAATTATTTTAATTTAGAAAAGTAAACAAACCAATTTAATGTCAATAATATTAAGGGAAATTTCGGAAAATTGTTAAATTGAAAAGACGTATAGACAGTTAATTATGGGTTGCGGAGAATTGTTCAGTTTCTCGGAAGAGATTGGCAATTTCCTTAATATCCGATTTTATACTCTTCTTAACTATGCCTTAATTGAGTTAATATCACTCGCCCGTCATGAAATATCTCTTCTAAGAATTTTGTTTTATATAATGGAGCGCATCGAAAAATTACATCCCATCATCTCGTGCTCGTAATTATGCCATGCGATAGAAAAAGAGGGAGGAGGAATTTTTAATTACGTAGGTCCTCTCAAAGAAGGCCAAGTCATCACCGCTCGAGAGGTTAATAAACCATGCTCCGAATATGCCGCGTGAAAATTAGAAAAGGCCTTCGAGAATGCTTAAAATCCGGGGTTTAAAAAGATGGAATTATTCACCATAATAATTCTCTTTTGGTCATTTTCCCATTAGGCTCGGAAGGCATTCTACACTAAGGGATTTCTTATGCAGAATATTTAGTGAATGGGAAAGTCACCGTCCATTATCCCTTTCTCAAAAGGACCGTTAATTAGAAAATTTTAGATTCTCATCGGTTTTATTTAAACGAAGGCTCACTGTTCATGTCAATCGAATCAAGCAGCCAATTATATCGGATAAAAGTTATGATAAAAAATAACTTAGGAATATTCTAAAAATAAGTATTTAGCGGACGTTTTTATATTCAGTAAAGTTTCATAAATTATCTGAAATGACGCTAATCTTCATAAAACCTCATCTTCTTGTTCATTTGAAATAGTACCGCATCACCGCCTGTTAGCAAAAAATAAATAGAATTGAACTAGAAAAAATGAGAATAGATGAGATGGTCAAAAGTTGGTTGCGAAATATTATAATTGGTAGGTCTCAGCAAGTAAAACTTAATCCAAAAAAATAGAATTAACGTCAGGATTATTTCAGGGAAGTGTAATCGGGCGTTTTCTTTTTTTTTAAACATATATGACTTATAGAAGAATAAATAAAAAATATAGAATATATTTAAAAAAGAATCAGGCTTTTTGCGGACGACTGCATCATTTATAGAGAGATAAACTGTGAAAATGATAGCAAAATATCACAGAAATATATTGAAGCTATTGAGAAGTGGGTTTTAGTAGATGGAATGCAAGTAAATGCGAGGAAAAGCAAACACATAACATTCCCCAATAAGATGAAAGAGAGAGAGAGAGAGATTATTTATGAGTTTAATGGAGAGGTCATATCTAAAGCATTTAAATCTACAATATGTGATGAGAAATTTAAAGAGAAGTAATAGGAAAGCAAATGAGTTGGGATTTAAAACAATAGTTAGGCCTTTATTGAAATGGAAATGGAAAAAATACATGGAATCTCTAATATAGAGGTTGAAAAAGTGCACCAAAAAGCTCCTAGATATGTATTACGGAGACATAAGTAAGAAGACAGCGCAAAGATATGTTAGAAATTCTTGGTCGGTATCATTAGAAAAAAATCTGAAGACAAATCTACTGACAAATCTTACAGGTAAGAAACGGAGGCGAGGCTTGGAATGTGTTAAGAAACAGAATAGAATAATATATAATTTTATACTGCCCAAGTGGATAATGTGCAGAAGTTAAAGCTGAGAAAACAAAGATCAGATTTAGCTAAGTATTAGTTTATAAATAGAGGGATAAAAGAGTGGAATAGTTTTCCTGTAGAGGTCTTCATACCCTTACCTAAGAACAAAAAGGAATTCGGAAGAAGATGTAAATTGTTGTGATATAAAAATCTAAACTATGTAGTTTTGTTGCTTAAATTTAAAGTCAATGTAATATAAATGTTATAACATGTAGAAGTGATTATCTAGTCTGTATTGTTTTTATTTTTTATTAAGTGTATATTATG
>KZ308149.1:1042109-1093247 GCA_000376725.2 Ladona fulva | reverse complement strand
TATATTAAAATATTATATATTAAAATTATATTATATGAAAATATAGTAACCAAATTTTTCTAACGATGGCAGGTTAACTATATTTTAACGGCAATTAACTGTTATACTGTTAAACTTCATGATTAAATTCCATGAATGAAAAATTAAAGTATTCCAAATGCTTCAAAACTAAAATAAATTTACATGGAAAATTTTAAACTATGATTTCACAATTTCCTCCAGCCCCCTGCTTGCAAAATATGAATCCTAAAGAGGCATTTGCAATCAGTTACCGCACTTTTAATTGTATTGAAAGTACCAGGCCATGTCCCAATTTTCCCAAGGAGAATACGATTTGACATCGAATCTCTTTCTCTGGTTTCATTGTTGATATTTTGTAAACTATTCATCAGCCGTATGTTCTAGATAAGTTATTTCTATAACAGTTATGTTAAAATTACAAACAATATACTACATTCCTTTTAATTGACCGTCATAAATACTACGGAGATGTTATGAAAACTATTATTAAGGATAAATTCAACCGAGGCGTCCTCGATGTTGCAGAATCTTTCGTCACAACAAATAAAACGGATGTTGTGCTTTTAAAGGAAATTTTATTCGAACGACCGGTCTCGGCGATTGATCTCCATCCTCAGATCTTATGAACTATAGTTAGAATTATTTCAAGTAATTAGAACTCCAAAGAAAACAAAGACATTATCATGAATTATGAGGACTTCAGTTGATGAGGAGAGTAATTTTAGATAAGAATTATTGCGTTAGAATAAAAGAAGCTCATACAAAGCAGGTTTTCCATGCCATTTTGGCCAGATGGCTACTGCCGTAACTTTATCAACGGTGTGTAGCAACAAGGACCTCTTCAATTAAACAACCTTCATTAAGTATAAGCCATTCCAGGATTATTCTTAACTACATCTGTGTATACCTCCATATCCTATAAACCGTCTATCACAATGAGGCACTGTGTGTAAACATCCATGGATAGATTGTACACGTCAACATGTACATATACGTAGAGCTATAAATGTATGCATATATTTTTAAAGCTACGCATGCTGAAACATTAACGCGCCATTAACAAAACGACTCAAATGAGGATTAGTGAAACCAAAAATAACTTTAATGTGCTTCGATAGCAATGTATTCGATAGTTCAACGGATTGAAAACCAATTTAGAAAACTTATAGAAGATCAACGGCCGGTTTTTGGACCTTCATCGTGGCCGCATTCTGGCCCAAGGATCTTCTTTTAGGCACCCCTGATGTAAAGCATTGTTTTAACCTTCTACGCGGCGGTGTCACTAGACCTAACTGCATATGATTTGGATTTAACAGAATTCAAGAATGTGACATGCTAAGGGAGGGAAAGCGATACATTTCAGAGAGCCATGCAAGCGAGGAAATAAAACCTACGATAGATAAACGTATATGAGAAAGGGTCCACGGAGAAATCAGATGAAGGGAACAAGACAAGGATCTAGGGAGGATAGGGCTTCGTATTTCCTAAGGCTATCTACCTCTCTGATAGGCAACCGCGATTAAACGGCTACGTTTCCCTCGACGGGACGCCTGTTATTACGTGCGCTCAGCATAGCTAGGGGGCGTTAGGAATGATCTGAGCAACGGATGCAGGGATACGTGGGGGAAAGAGACGAGCATTGATAGAGAGTTATAGAGGTGTGTGTACGTGGGAGACGCGGTTCGATTTGAGATGCGTGAGGGGAATTAAGGTCTTAATGGCTATCATACGCGCGAAGAATAACAAAAGACGAACGCGAAAGTGACAACAACCGAAGGCGAGGTAATTAATTCGGAGTTACGAAAGCGAAAGGGAAGAATTCGACCAAAACAAAAAAGCGACGTTTTTGGTACATGATTCATCCATCAATTCTGTTTACACAAGGGCATTCAGACGAGGAATATTTACAATGGAGGGTGTGAAATGAAGGAGAAAAGAGATACTGTGAATGAGAGAAGGGTGAGGAAATGAGGGAAGAGGAAATTTATTTTGGGAGAGAGAGAGGGGGATCAAAAGGAATATGTATACGAGGAGAGAATGGAGAAGATGGAGGTGATAAAAACGAGGAAGGTTGTGATGAAACAAGAATAAACATGTATAAAAAGAAGAAAATGAAAGGATGAAGAAAGATAAGGTAAGGCAGACGAAAAGAAGTGAGACGAAGTGGGCTGTTATAAATAGATGAGGAAAGATACGTTTTGATAGATTGAAGGAGAGGAAAGAGAAGAAAGAGACATTGATCTAAGAAAATACAGGAGAGATTTAGAAGAGAGAGGAAGATATAGGGACAAAGATGTTAGATGCCAGAGAAGGAAAGAGAAAGAAGGATGAAAAGGTAAAAAAGGAGAGAAATAGGAAATGCAAGGAAGAAATATGAGCTTCCCATTTGAGTAGGCGTAAAACAATGAAGACAAATTAGTAAGCAAAAAAAATGGTTAATGAAGGATGAAAATGTATGAATTTACTGCATAATAATTATTGGATAAGAAATACTCGGTCAATTTGTACATATGGGAGGATAAATATGAGTAGAAAGGCAAGAAAAAGTAGTCGAGGATAAATAGAAATAAGTTAAAAGGAATAAATAATGGTAAGGATAATTAAACAAAGGATGACTGATAAATTTTGTTATTTTTACTATTCTTTACGTAATCTATTTCTCTCTCTTTCACTCTTTCCTTCAGCTATTGCAGGTTTATCACCTCCTCTTTGTGGGTGTTTTCTTACAGCGGAAACAGTTTCTGTGATAAAAAAACAGTTTTTTCTCTCCACAAAACCATTCTTTATAATTCTATATATTTATTTAACTTTCGTATTTTTACCTTATTTTGACAAGGGTTAAATGGCAGAACTTTCTCCCAACAAAGATGATTGTGTGAACGCATGTATGAATAAACAGATCAATTTTAACAGAGATACATACGAGGAATAAAAAATGGGAGAGATGGGGAAAAGGAAAGACACTACAGGAGAGAGAAAACATATCTGATTGCAGAAAACTATGGTGGGATATTTGCATGAGTGGATATTAATTATTGATTACTTCAACCTATCAGTAATCACAGCTAAATAACCTTTGTTAAATCAGATAAAAATTTTTGTAAGACAGAGATAATGCGATAGAAGGGTTCGGATAAGTTAGAGATGTAAAGAAAGGGCGCGCGATAAGAATGAAGTCAAAGGAGAGTGATCGAAATTAGAGGATGAGGTAAAGGAGGAGAGAGAATGGGAGAACAGCACGATCTGAAAGTGAGGAAAAGGAAGACGAGAAGAAGCGAGGTCAGAGGATGAGGGGCAGAGTAGGGTGGTAGACAGATTCGCAATGGTGGGGTAATGAAGGATGTGCGTGGGAGATGAAAAATAACGATGCAACGAGTAAGTGGAAGAAGGAGAGAATAATCGTTTAGAAGTTAGGGTAAAAATGTGCGGGAAAGAAATTCGGGATAAGGGAGGAAAACTCAGAGATGAGCAGTGGGAGGATCGGTAATTAAAAGAAAGCACAGGAGTGGGTAGGAATGAATGACACGGGGCATGTATAGCGAAAGGTATGGGTGGGGTTGTGAGGAGGATGTGATGAGCTGCGATGTAGGAGTCTAACATTTCTCTTCTTTGGAAGTAAATGAGGTGGAAATGGAGTGAGCGAATGGGAGGACAAGTTCGTAGTCGTGGAATGAAAGCGAAAGTGTTGTAGGGAGAAAGGGAAGCTGCCGTAAAAAAATTCATGTGGCGGTTTCAGCCTTTTTTGTTTACGGAGTGCGCTTTTTATTTCGGTAGGAGATTGAGAGAGCGGGAATTTTTTCCGAGATTATGCAAAAGAGGGAAATGGAGATAGAAAGGGATTTGAGCGAACATAAAAAGGGAAGGATGTGAGGGTGAAATCTCTAGGAGGGGAGGGAGAGATAACATAACCGTGAAAAGATAGGGCGTTCATTCGAGAGGCGAATTTTCGGGATTAATATTTTTAGGATTAGCAAACAGGACTATCTTACTAACTTTAACCTATAAATGATCCGGAAACATACGGCTTTTCTCAGCCAATACAAAATGGAAATATTTACAACAAAAAGAAGCGGAACCGTCCCGGAATCTTTGATGTTCTTCGAGATAAGATTTCGAGATTATTCCTGCGGCGAGGAAGCTGGACAAGGAGAAATTCAGGCCTACCTAGATACTGCCGATAAAATTCCTTAGACGTTCCGTATTAGGCATGAGCAGGTTATAATCGAGCAGGAAATACGATTAGTTCAAGTAGTATCGTCTGACTTTGAAGGGAGCGAAAGAATTAAATGTCGGAATAGTAAGCGGTATTATTTGAAAAAACAACGCCAAATTCGTCTTAATAAAGAGATAAGGCATCGGGAAATACAGCTGGTAAATTGGAAAAAAATGCTGTACGTGGAAAATAAGATTCCGGAGAGCAATGGCTACAAAATAAAAAGTTTAATTTGACCGCCACGTACGGGCAGTAAATTCGGGACGTGATTACGTCCCAATTCTTGCTTCAGCTGTGAAAATGTACTCCCTTTTAAACTTCGAAGAGTTATAAAAGATAGCAGCCGTACGACAGAAATTTTATCTTCTTTCATTTGTAGAAAAACCATCAGTGGAGATCCTGTTTTACGACTTTTTGCACCGAGAAGAATTATCTCCTTTCTCTCCACGTGATGAGCTAAGTGTTGAGAGAAAAGAATCAATGGATCGGAAATGGTGCTGAAAAACTCCAGGGAGAAGGCTCTTAAACTTCTCAGAATGGCCATCCGAGGAAGGATCGTGGTTTCAAATTCTTTATCTGTATCATGAGAGAGAAGAGACAAATGTTCTCTTACTCATTCGTATAAAGAACCTGCATGCTTTTGTTAGTAAATAGCTCTTTTTAAACACTCTGTTTACGTCACTAAAGATTGTCATCGTTCATTATTTCAAACTATTGCAAAGAAAGTTACAAAATTATTTAATCTATTTTTATCTGTTAACTTCGCTACTTATCAAATCCTATTGACACGCATAATGACATTTTTCGTTTCCTTTCATATTAGTCGTTTCATTTTACCTGAAAGTGTAAGCATAATATCACACGCAGGATTATTCGTTGGTTTTACAGAATACCGTTGGGCAAAAATCCACTATTTGATAAAACCCACTTTTTTTTAAAAGTAAACAGAATGAGTTTTTCTTATCGCTTAAAGTGCACATTTAATGATTTAAGAATAGAAAGAGAGAAGCATAGTTTGAGTCAGCTCTCAGAAATGATGAAATTGCTCTCAGACGTATTAAATATTAAGGATTAGGGAAAGGTGTATAACATAGAACGGAAGAGCCGTGCGGCTGAAATCCAAGTAAACATATTTTTTCACACCCGTCATTCCTTGTACATACTACAAGTTATAAAATCATCCACACATTAAACTAGAATTGATGTGTCTGAAATATTTTTTCTGTCTGACTTAGTGAAAAAGCGAGAGTAAACTACCTCACTCCTCATATAGCCTAGACGACCTATTCCCTCCCCACGGTTTTCGGTAGCTATTGGTGGGGGGTTTGAGGTCAAACCGGCCTAAAGATTGAACAACGCGCAAATGGACAAGCTGGAAATAAGTGAAGAAGGAGGGGTATCAATTCTAAAGATAAACAGAGTGATTTATTGCGCAGAAAATTAGCCTCTGTCTGTGGAATCAATAGGATTTCATGATTTTATGTTTTTCTTTATGATTTAAAATGAATATTAAGTTAAATCTGATGAATTGGAAACGATGGACAAAATGGTTAACGCGAATCGACATAATGCATCGATACGCCATTTTTGACTTTGCGGAAGTTCAGGAATACGTTGAAAATGGGGTATAATATCATTTCTTACACTGCACACCATTCAATGTGTTCGGTCTCTCTGGCAACCGCAACTGGATTCGATCCAGCCAGCAAAACTGGTAGCAGAAAACATTTTACGCGACTAGTATAATAAATCTTCGAGGCCTTAATTTCCAGTTTTATTACCAAGCAACTACACCGACCTCAACACGAAGAGTTTTCTACTTCTCTTAGGATACGTGACGTCGCGAACCGTTCGACTTGAGCTCCGCAATGGCATCGAAGTACATTCACGACATCCTCCCAACGTGGCATGGAGATATTGCAAGTGAGGCACGCTCGCCAGTTACGATCCCACTAAACAAAGACATCGCTGTTAACAACTGCTAGAAGTGATGCTAAAAGAACCGCTGCCAACGTACGCAGTTTATTTACACATCCCTCCCGTATGGCGGTGATGCCTGGTCCTAAATTTACGCGTCATGAAAAAATGTGAATAGATTATATGCGGCCCCTTCATTGCGGTGTTTTGTTCATTCTCAGACAAACAGAGCTTTAAATTATTTAATTGCACTGACTCTCTGATCGTGAAAAATAAGAATGGAATGAAAGTATTTCTTTCGCAGCTTATTCAGCCATAAAATGCGTTCTGTGAAGAATTTCGTCGTTATTAGATTAGATTACTAAAAAGTAGAAAACATGTGAATCATTTGCGACCTGATCACTCCATACGGCCTTCCGATGGAAACAGATTCCCTTTTTCCTGGAATCTAAATAATATTATTATTAAAGGTCTTTATTAAAGGCGAGATTGAGACCGAAAAGTCTCTTCTTCCATCTAACCTTGCGTCAATGATTTTATGTACATACATAAAGACTTGTGTGTAGGTGAAAAGAAATAGAGAGGAAAACTTTAGAAGGAGTGGATGTAAAAAAAAAACCTAAGGTGATATCTTAGGAAAAAATATCCACAGCAGGAAAACACCCTCAGAGAAGGGGGGTGTGAAAAACCTGCGCAAACCTACTGATAGTTCATGCTAAAAGATGATTAAGAAAGCTGTGTATAAGAAGGAAATTACAAAATCAATAGTAATATAACAAAATTACAAATTAATAATAAAATAAAATCATAAACAGGAAAAACTGCGATAATAAACCATGAGGAAATAATTGATAAAACAGAAACATCAGATAAAACATTCAAACGAAATTACAAAGTGGTAATTGCAAGAATACACTGTGAGAAACTGGTAAATATCGAATATCGAGGTGGTTGGTAATAATAATATTGGTGGAAACGAAAATTCTTAGGGCAGCAAAGAACTTAAATGAAGTGGAGTTCTATTTCGAAAGAATGCTCGTTTTCTGTCGGTGGAGTCATTAGCCCCAAATCTGGTTAGATTCTTATCCACTCCACCATTACTATTTAAAAGCCATGGAGGAGGAATGGTAAGGGAAGGTAAGGAGTGAGGTAGCATGCCCTTCAATCTATCGCTCAGTAAAATGCAAAAACTGTCTTCGTGAATGAAGCATAATGGTATGAATTACAATTTTCATAGTATTCGATCAGAAAAGACCTCAATGAATGCCATTATTCAGCGTTACTCACCTATCAGTAGCTTTCACACTATCACAGCCATGAGCAAGACTGAGAGGAAAAGAAACGAAAGATACATTTGCCTCTGCCATTTTCCAAATGAAAATGAAAAATAATACATTCTTCCAGATAGTGCATCAGAAACAGTGATTATCTTAGAGGAACAGAAGTCTTCGACATCTCGCTTATTTTGGGACCATAGAATTAAATAAACCTTTTGAATAGCGTACACTCATAACTTCATACCGATTAATATGCATGCATTGTGGCGACACATGTGCTCAAACCGTGGTCGAGGGTATGCGAGAGGTACTCCACATCAGCTTCAACCGGTTCTCTACTTGTTTAGGAATAGGAAGCTATAAGGAGGGGAGGCGAGAGGATGGATATTAATGAGAAGAACGACAAGACGTCACTCACTGCAGCGGATACAAAGGCATCGAAGGGAAGAATGAAGATAGGAAGAAAGGGACATCTGGCGGACTGGAATTGAAGGAAGCGAAGACAAGAAAATAAGAAGGGGGGAGATGGAACGTTAGTCCGGTATTAGTCCTCGGAAAAGAGCAGGGCAAACAAAGGGCAGCTAAATGCAATGAGAGACAGTTTGAAACGAGGAGGGGATAGGACGAGTTGAAGAGAGAGAAGTAACGGTGGATTCGGAGGGTGGAAAGAGACAAGGGATAAGAATGGGAGCCAATTACTCTCATCTGAAAGGATGGTGGGAGGATGCGAGGACCACTTGTGCTTGTATGGGAGAACCGCCTAAGAGACCTCTGGAGGGAGGAAGGGAGAGTGATGAGTGGGAGAAAGTGGAATTGGTGAATGAGGCGGCGTAAAAGGATGAGCAAAGGGAGTGAAAGGACGGCGTGGGAGGAAGAGATGCCGAAGCATAGCACATGAGGAAAAAAATGAGGAGAGAATGTAAATAGCCTCGAGGGTGGGTGAGGAGATAAGGGGAATGAAATGAGAATGGATTTAGCGAGAGGGAAAGAGAAAGGGATGGAGTGGAAATGGTAATAAGCGAAAGAAAGGGATTGTAATAAGGAGGGAAGAATAGGATAAAACGCACGAAAACGCGGAAATGGGATTCTGCTCTCGAGAAAAATACAGAGCGCGCATGATGGACACGATAGTGGAGCATATGCTAGCCTAAATGGTCTGGAAAGGAAGTATATATTTAATAAAAAAATCGTTGCTTATCGTGGTTCATGGGCTGACGATGTTATCTGATTGCGGTTTACGGAGACCGTTTTTGTAAGCTTTCTTGACAGTGGGAAACATTTTTTGAAAAGTAATAGTTTATGCGCTCCTTTTTTGTTATATATTCGCAAGTTAAGGCCTCCTCGGTTGTTTTCGTGTATTTAGTCTTCAATTAAGAATATTAAAATACAAAAAAATGTTATGAATAGAATTAATTTCATTGAAAAAAAGGACTGAATATCGATTGCATGTATCATTTGATAGATATTTTCCCAGAACATATCTCTGTTAATCAAATAACGCATTTTAATGTGTGGTGATTCCAACAGAGTCATCCTCCATAAGTAGGTCACCACTTTATCAAAAATCAGTTCTAAAATTTATCGATATTGAATTAACTCAGTTGACTTAACGTTTGAAGCATAATTGAATATAGCATATGATATCTAAACGTTACACTTAAAACTCATAGGAGATTTAAATTTAAATTTAGTTATTTTCTGGAGAATATTATACCTCTACAAAAAGTTTCCCAAACAAATGTAACTAGCGTCTCTTATAGTCTGGCAAATTTTATGAAATTTCAACCTTCCTATTTCTCGGATACTATTGACTTGAAAATAGCAGAACACAATTACTTCCCTATAATAATTCAATGTTTTCCTGGTGACGTAACGTGTAAGTAACTACCTAAAAAAGAAAAAAAAAGAGTATGAATAGGGTTATTCCTAGAAAATTTGCGACTGCTGAAGGGAATTTCCGTAAATGCATTCTAAGTAAACTAAAATTAAGTAAGAGGATCTGCCGGAAAAACTTAAGGATATCGTTACGTAATACCAAGGCCAGAACTAAGATGAAAGATCAAAAGATCTCGCAAGGAAGAAAATTAGGAGTAACAAGAAACTGCGCGGATCGAATTTAGCAAAACAATCTTGTACCTGGGTATCGTAGATCTCCGTACTCCATTTATGTGGTAAGGATATTTGTAGTAATCTGAGCGATGATTAGAGAGACAATTCAACCACAGGTATTAAGGGAAGGAAGGATTTGGGGAGTAGACTCACAAAGTGAAGCAGGGAAGTAGAGGTTAAGGAATACGCAAACTGGATGGACCTTGAGAAAGGAAGGAATATGGGGAGAGAGACGATGAGAAGAACTTCGGTACGAGGTAACGAGACAGAAAAAGAAATTGTAGAGGGAGTTAGAATTAGGGGAGGCGAAGGGGATTGGAGGGGAGGTTTGTAACCTGGGGAGAATGGAGTGGAAGAAGTGCCGGCGAGGGTAAGGTGGATCACACCGGAATTGGAGGAAGTAGGGAAGGGAGGCGAGATGCTTGGGAGTGGGGTTCAGGGTGTCGGTTTGTTGTTACGCCCGGTCTTTGGAGACTTAAGGAACAGATGAGAGGAGGGACTGCAGTGGGGAGGAAGAGGCAAAGTACCTTGGATTGCCCGAATGTGCTCGGAAGGGTTATTACACGAGTCAATGGGGAAGGCAAGTTAGAACGGGGATATGTGTGAGTGGGGAGAGTGGGCTTAGACGGCGGTATTAGAGGAGGAGAGGGTGAAGGGGGATTGGGAATGGGCAAGAGAGTGGCTGGTTGATAAGAATTGAAGGAGAGCGAGGATGGTGTTAACCCATGTGGAAAGGCTATAGAGAATTGCGGGGAAGACAAGAACGTTATAAGTAAAAGGTGATTAGAACTGGTAAGATGATCCGTATGGAAAATTGATGGATTGGAATCTATCAAAGAGAAAAAGGGAGGGTCCAGAGCGTAGATAGACCGGAAATAATTTCTGAAGCAGTTTTGCGTCAGCTATAAGAAACCGCATAAGCCGATTTAATACCGCGGAATGGAGTATCGACTGGCCTTAAATATAACAAAAATTTAACTCCATATTTAGATGAATGGTGCACTATAAAACTGAATTAACTCAATGACTCAATGAATCGTATGTATCGCCAAGTCATCATTTTTATTACATTTTGGTAATGTAAACGA
This sequence comes from Ladona fulva, assembly GCA_000376725.2. Taxonomy (NCBI): domain Eukaryota; kingdom Metazoa; phylum Arthropoda; class Insecta; order Odonata; family Libellulidae; genus Ladona; species Ladona fulva. The sequence continues at coordinate 1,082,622 of KZ308149.1, read as the reverse complement.
TAACTTCATTTTTCTAACTATAAGTAACCAAAATATTCGCCATTTAAGTAGCTTATGTACGTATAAAATATCATGGAACTGCATTTTTAAAGCTATTATATGCGAAATAACAGGTCGTAGCGAATTATTGGGGGTCAAAAGATAGCAGGTTTTAAGATGAAACTGACTTTTTAGTTGAAAATAAACAATTAACTTAAATGAAAAATATTACAGAGCTACAATTTAGGATTAAAATTACACCAGTGTTACGTTAAAGGTTTTCAACACATAATTTAATTTGATACGATTTGTTGTCAAAATAATTTATTTTCTCAAAGAAATGTTAGAAGCACAAACGTTTACGTGGTAATGTTATACGAGTTGCCTGATTTGGGGGTAATTGATCACTATCCGATGATGATCAATCAATGTAATTTGTAATAACCGATGTAATACGTCCCATACGGAGATATCTTCAGAGTGAGTTATACAGCGTAATAAAGCATCAGCTGAGACAGAGACTAAGTGCATTTGGTGATCTGTTTGACTCTGTAGGGGAAAAGATTCATTAGAAGAATTATATATTCGATGATGGTTCGACGCGATGATGGCGACGCGATGGTTTTCAGAGTTGTATACATTGATTGATTCTTATCGACAGTCATCAGTTCTTGGGTACAATTATTATTACCTATGTATCTGAGGTTCAGGTAATTTTAATTACGTGAAATAGAACGAGAAATTTGAGATAACGATACCTTAAACTTATCATACTCATGGGGTCGTCGTGGAGTCTTGACACACTGGCAGGATGAGCTTTTCAAAGAAAACCACCAACATTCAGGTCATCGAAGAATCAGAAACCAGAAATAATCCTTGGCTTGTGTCTGGAGAATAATCAAGTTGGCGTCTTGCACCACTCGAAACGCTTTACTTGAATAAATTTCGAGAGCCATGAGACTAGGCGCAACTGTTCGAAGTAGAAGATGCATCTCCAAAGGGTAATTCGTGCTGCGGGAAGCAAAGGCGAGGGATAGCATGTACAGGGGTGCAAGGGGCATAAATAGTTTAGTTCTGGTCATGTGGAATCCTATCTTAATAGAGTAACTTATGCAGCTGTTTATGCGGGTTTCCTAGCTCACCTGACGGAGAGATGAGCCAAAATTTCATACAGTAGCAAGTACTTCCGTTGAAACATTAGATCTCCGACGAAAGAATTTGATTCATTTTACCAAGATCTTAGGAGTAGAAGGTAGAGTAGGCAATGAAAGCACTATTAGTGTAATTTTAATCGAATTTAAACTACTTCATAATAGAAAAAGCATTCATTCAATCAACTAAGGAAAAGAATCGTTGAGAGAAGAACGTGTTGCTTTTAAATTTGATGTCTACATATCACGCTAGAGTGATCCAATTTCGTGCAAATATCGAAATAAGCTCAATATTTTTTCAAAAACTAATGGAGTTTATATACCGTCGATGTAGCTACTACTTTCATTACTGCAAGTTCAATCGAATGGAGTTGGAAATTATGAAGCTTGTAACGATTTATTTGGATATTAACGCAACATAGGAAATCTAAAATAAAATCAACTAAAAAAGAAGTTATCTGTGTTTTTGTTTTATAAGTGTAACTCTGTTTTTCTCACTTATAAATCATGACATTCTTTATAGCCAAACCGGAGCGAATTCCGCTATTTTTTAAAGCGATGGACGGAAGTTGAATCCTGAAAACAATTCAAGCGACTTTGCAGAACGGAGCACCCAAATCATGTTCATACTATGAAGGGAATTCCCTAAACAGATGTGCATTGGACCATTTAGCCGCATGCGGACTCTAGGAAGGAAACTCTCCGTATTCCAAGTCTACATGTTAGATCGGGAAACGAATATTCAATTCAGTGACCTCCTTCCACAAGGATTCCAATGATAGAGCAATTACAAGTTTTTATTTGAAAACAAGTGATATTGCATTAAAGTTTTTCATAAAGAGTAAATGCCATGAATTAAAAAGTTTTTACACAATTAATGACTGCTTTTATGTATATAAGTTAAATTAAAATCACTGAGTTATATCTTACGCCGAATTGTAGTAGAATTAATCCCTTTCGAGCATCTATGTCCCAAAATATAGCTTTTCTGAAAGTTTCGTTTCATTATGAGTGTGGTATGTGCATCATTATATGTAAAATCCTCAAGCATCGTCCAGCAAAATGCAAATTAAACTATGTTTGAATATGAAGGAAAATTTTCATAGATATTTAACTTTTCGGCTTGGTCGAACATGTTTGGCGAGCATTACGATGAATTTTTTAATGTATTTTTAGAGTTGTAGACTCCTGGAGATGGAGGTGAAGACTGTTCTAACACAAGAAGCCGAGAATTATCACCAAGAAAGATATTTTGGCAACTCCGAAGAAGTATACCATTGCTGAAGTTGTGATTCGTGAAGTAAAAACACATTAATTTTGTATTGAGTAAGAGACATCCGATACGAAACAAAATCTGGGTCTTAATCTATTACTTTATTTATTACTATTTGAAAAATAAAATCCGAGCCTCAAGAAGGAGGATTTTTGCACCTTTAAAAGAAAGCTTTAGCAAGGTAGATAACATTCTTCAGTAGCATTGTCCAAATTTAAGCACTGTCATCCTATTCATCCACATCATTCATATATTATGCAGTAAATTAAGAATAATACCAATATTTTGAATCGAGAACTGTCAATTTATAAAATAAAAGTACAACTCACCTGGAAAAAGGGAGCAATTGTAATCCTTCCTCGTGGGTTATCCCTCGCCTAGACCTGTGTAAAAAAATTAAAGGTCAAAATTTTTTTCAAAACTGGCGTGAAATTAGAAGTGTATAATCAGAATTATAGGATAAACCTTTTAGATTTATAGCTATGCGAAAAAAACGGATGAAGAAATTATTAGAAGTGAAAAATTTATTTCCTTTAATTGCGTAACATATGTTCGAATATCCTCGGGTTTACCGCAAAGAAGTGTAATCCGACCTTTACTATTCAACGACCTTAGAAAAAACATTGATAGTAAAGTTAGAGCATTTGCGAACGACACGGTAATTTATATGGAAACGAGAAGTTCAGAGGATACATTTACACGGTCGGTTTATTTAGATAAAACTATGAAATGGTGCGATGATTCGCATGTAGAGCTCGATATAGGCAAATGTTCAGTAATTAGCTTCATCGAAAGTAAAAATAATGTCAATGATTATTCGTACAGCCTCCGAGGGAAAACGTCATCAACTGTAGAATCGGTGAAATATCTTGGAGTAACCCTAACTAATAACTTAACATGTGGTACCTACATCCGTAATCGATGTGGACGAGCACTTAAGAAACTCGGATTCGTGAAAAGAATAGACCATAGGAGCGAAGAAAAAGTCTGGGAGTGATGTTACGTTGCGTTATAGTCAGCCCTCACCTGAAATATGCGTGTAGGGTATGGGATCTTGCAGAAAAGCGTTGAATTCGAGAACTAGAAAAAGTACAACGAAAGGCGATACGTTTCGAAAAATATTGTTACGAGAAATCACTGAGTGCTACTCTAATACTTCAGAATGTGAATCTCTAGAAGATAAAAGGTTTAAATAAAGAAGCAATTAAATTAATAAGGTCACAGAAGGTACTGTCGTAGAAGATACAGCCAAAATTATGTGCCCTCCCTTTTGCATTGGCCGTTCTGATTCTGAGAGAAAAATCAAAAAAATCGATGCCAGAACAAGACGTTTCAAAAATTCATTTTTCCGCGAACAATACGCGAAAGTAATTTATTAGGCTAGTATAGTTATGGAGCGTGCACCCCCTGCCATATGCCGAAAGGTAGCTTGCAGGGTACATAGGTATGTAGTTGTAGATATTTACCGAGAAATATAAAATTGCGGAGCTGTGATTTGAGAAATTTTCATTCAGACATTGCATCCTACAAAATTCTGCCCGTTCATAATAAAAAACTTAAAATGCAGTAGCATTCTCGTGGTTGAAAATAAGTAAATTTTGAACTTGAGAATATATATTCAATTTTCCAACTATAAGAGTGTGATTTTTAAATCACTAGGAATGAGAATGAACCTCAGGTAAAGAAGAATTAACCTGTCAAGATAATAAAATAAAAATACAGCCTATCCTAATAACCCGTCTTTTTTTATGCAAGACTTCTCATTATACAATTGCAATTTATATCTATTAAAATATCACCTTATGAAAAATCATTAGTATAATTCCAACGCATTTGTTCTGAAAGAATCTATGCGACGCCGACATTAGTCAGTGTTCACAGATGAAAATTTATGCTAATGCTATTCTCATGCTAAATTCTGGTTGAAAAATGTTTCCAATCGAGTCTAAAAAACTTTTTTCCTTCTTTTCATGCAAATAACAACAGATGCCAATGAACTGAATCACAATAAGATAGATTACGAAGGATTTTTTAAGGTAATAGAGTATGCAATATAAACATGCATTATGCCTATGCATTATGATAATTAAAATATTAAAATTAACTCTGAATTATTCATCCAATATTGCTGAGTATAGCTCGAATTTTATTTAAATGCAACACACTTATGAGTTTTCCGTCCTCGGTCAATTTCGTATAACTAGGAAAGTCAAATATTATATTGTCCTTTGGAATCCTATATTTACATACGTAAGCCTTCATTTAAGGCAAAATTAGGACGTAATAATTCCGCATTACATTCAAGCAGTTACTGAGTAATAGAATCATATAATAAAATAGAATACGACTAGTAACATTCAAGATAAAAAACATACGCATAAAAGCAAAGATTATAATAATTTTAAATATGTTAATATTACAATATCACCATATAAAAGTAGTAACATAAGAATTAATTAGGAAGCAAAAGAGGATAATTTTACGGAATGGTATTTCAAAGATGAAATATAACGCTTTAATTTCAGTAACAATTTACAATTTTACTCTTCATTGGCGACATGCGAATCATACAAAATGCAGTCTTCCGGAGTCGAGGAGAAGCTTAAGTGAGACTTTTACCTGAAAGGAATCGCTTCACTTTATTCCTTTGAGAACATTTTCTCCCTCCGTACGCGCTTGCATAAGCTCCACAAAGGAAAAAGGAAATCGCCTCCGAGGATCCCGTTCGCCTTTAATTTTGATTTAGGAAACATTACCGGCGACCGGGGAGGAACATGGAAGCTCGTTAATCGAATCCTTATAAACTCCGACACCTATCCTATCGCCAAAGGAGCTTCATAATGCCATGGGACAAAGTAAGTAAGCTGGTAGCGGAGAGAAAATGGGGAGCACAACGAGAGAAAGGGAGAGAGAAAATTTTAAGTTATTTACCCTCAATGAATCACCCTAACCTTTGCCACGGGGAAAAATCGTTTCTCAAGTAACCGCCTCCGAAAGGATCACAGGCGCATCCCGCCTCTCGGGTCACGTCAAGCCATAAATACAGAAACATCGCGCGGGCGAAAATCGCGCCCTAGGAAAAGCGGAGGAAAGGGTGGGAACCAGACAAAGAGAAGAGTCGAAAGATTGGAGAGCCACCACTTCGCACACGCCCGGAATATTTGATGCCGACGAAATTATCCAATATGCATTCAAAAGGAGAATCGTCTTTCCCTTTGCTTTGCTTCGCTTCTTCTTAAACCCATCCTCCACCATTTTATACGTCCTTAATGTATTTCAAACCTTCCTTCAACGAGTACAGGGCCGATTTCAGACGGTAAGCAAGTGAAGCTGTCGCTTCACGTAATAGAGGGGTACAGTTTAATGAAGCTTGAGGCTAGCTTGAGGCTAGAATAGCGCACCTTTTTTAAAATATCATTGATCTCACGACTAAACCAGGTACGAATCGGTATCTATTTGAAAAAATGAAGAAGTAGTAGCTTTCTAAAAGTGCTTCGAGAGCTATGGTAATTTCGCACGTGATCCCTCTCCGGGAATCGAACCCGGACCGCTTTCACAGAAGTCGAGCGCGTTACTTACACTGCTATCTGGAAGCCCTAAAATTAGGAACTGGATATAATTAATAAAGGGCTCAATACTTATTCGTTTAGCGAAACAGTCTTCTTCGTGTTTTTGGTCTCCGAAGGAAAGGAAAAAGTAATTTTTCTAAAATGGGTCACGTTTCCCTTTTTTCCAATCGGTCTAAGACATTAATAATTAATATTTTATAATATATAAGTTTAAAATTATTATTAGATAAGTCACTGTTAACGATTTACAGGTATGTATATACTTATACATTTAAATATCAGAGTTCCAAAAAGTGACTATTTGCATCACAGTGCGCATGCAGCCTTTAATCTCTAGCTTTGACGTCTGCACTAGTCTGAAACCAGCCCTGAACACAACTCAATTACGTTAGGAGAAACTGATGAAATCAACATTGTCATCGAGTGACACTTACTTTGTAATTACCGTTGAACTGATACCGTTTTGTATAATGTAAAATATTTCTCTTTACCACTATAATCTACTGCTTCCGTTATCGTTATCAGTTGATATCAGCGTCATCTTTTAACGTTAAATTACATCAACCAATATTATGTAACTTCTAACTTATCATTCTACCATTAGAAGAGTCGTGACTATATTATGTCACATTTGTATTGCGGGCATTAACTGATATCGTTTGTGCTCAACGCAGAATGCTAACGTTGCAGTTTTCGTCAACTGTGGTAGTTAGTGTTAATGTTTACGTTTAAATTACAACTACCTACGTTACGTAACTTTTTGCCGTAGTCCGCCCTCCACCCTCTTCCCTTTCAACTCTTTCGTCAAGTCGCGAGAATTTCCGCGGTCTGGGTGGGCACCGCCCGGAGAAGGGGTCAAAATGACGTACGGCTCTTGTGTCGGAGAATGTGGTTCTCGCGGAGCAAGCTTTACTTTGTGTGTGTACGCGAGGTTGGGAAGAAACACCGCCACGAGATGGATGACCGCTCAGAGAAATCAAGGATTACTAGGAAGGAGCGGGAGAGGGAGTCTGAGGGTTTCAGGAGGAGGAGAGAAAAAAGAAACCTCCCGGGCGATTCCTACGGAGCATTTGGGTCAGGTCACTGGGTCACACAATCTTCCATCCACCTCTTTGCTGCACGGCCCCTTAGCAAAGTGTTACTTTTAAGGTCTTCTCATCCAGCGCCACTCCTTCCACCCCTTTTTCCTTCACATTCTCGCGCTCCTTATCCCTTTAACGCCTACGTCAAAACTTGTACGAGGCATCTTTCAAGACTTCCGAGACTCCGGTTATGAAGAGAGTGAGATGTGATGAATACCGCTGCCTCGTGTGTTAATGCCGACGGTGGGAGCGTGACACATTTTCTCTCTTTCACCTCTGGCCTTTTTTTATTTCCTCCTGAAAATTGACCGTTCGAAATAAATCGGGAGGGAATTTCCTTCGCTAGGAAGAGCGATGGATAGGGAGGAACTTGTTATACAGATCATTTGGAACGCTAGGAGGGCTTAATCACGCGGAAAAGGTGAGATTTGTTTTCCGAGGCGAAGTTAAGGCGATGGCACAAAATGAAGGTTTCCGTTGCCCGATGATGGATAGCGTAGAAGAGTGCTTCCAGTCACAGTAATTGATTATTTTCCTTCGATGAGAAATTAATTTTGATTTAGCTGTTGGCAACAACTACTGAACTCTGATCTAACGCTTTCATATACAGATATCGAATGCAACGAAATAAAAATTGTATCCACCAAAATGTTAATTATACGATAGGTATCATTCGAATACAATTAGAGAAAGGTCTTGGTTACTTAAATAACTTAACTAATGGAAAATTCCAAACTTTAATAAATGTAGCAATTATTGGAACCGATTATTTTCTTTCGCCGTGAAATTAATTTTAATATCACTCTGGGCTACTATTCCGTCGTCGATTATGGTTTCATTTCGGCCTTGTGAAGTTTCTACACTCACATTCTTCCTCAATATTTCAATTACAGTATGTGTTTCATGAAAGGAAACATTGCTTGTTTAATAATAATTGCTTTTAAAGCTAAAAAAAATATATTTCCCTTTTATTTAAAGTCTGTTATATTAAATTGATCTCATAAAAGATTAGAAAATTTTAATTTAATACCACATGTGAAAACTTCAGTTAGGATGGATGCTCGCAATTAATTCCACGAAGAAAATTAATCCTCCTTGTTTTCTTCCATATTTATGAAACATTTAATTCTAAATTTTCTCTTCGTATGCAAATAAACATTTTTCAATGGTAATGTAAAATTATTTAAAAACGTAGAATGGTATTTCAAAGATGAAATATAACGCTTTAATTTCAGTAACAATTTACAATTTTACTCTTCATTGGCGACATGCGAATCATACAAAATGCAGTCTTCCGGAGTCGAGGAGAAGCTTAAGTGAGACTTTTACCTGAAAGGAATCGCTTCACTTTATTCCTTTGAGAACATTTTCTCCCTCCGTACGCGCTTGCATAAGCTCCACAAAGGAAAAAGGAAATCGCCTCCGAGGATCCCGTTCGCCTTTAATTTTGATTTAGGAAACATTACCGGCGACCGGGGNGAGTTACCGACGCCGAATCTTAAAAGTTCAAAGGAGAAGAAACTAGTTACGCACTTTTCTCAACCTGCCATGAGGAACGAAGATACGTAAGGAAGATATGGAGTAGAATAAGATGGAGATGTGGAAAAAATGTAAATGTAATGACTGAAAAGAGAGCGAATGCAAATTTGAGAGGGAAATATTCGCATTAATGAAAAATAAAGAAAAAAATCATAGCGTAAATTGTTTCTCTTGTGGGTGTTTATTCCGATTGTGCAGGGGCTTGTATAAATTAGAGTAACGTGAATGGAGGGAATAGTGAAACTAGTGGAAAGAAACTCTCAGGACTTCATTTAGAGGTCGCTGTTTTGCCGAGAAAAATAAGAGTGGAAGCTCAGGTCTTTAAGTCGGATTAAAAAGAATAAATATAAATGAATTTAGACCACTAAAAGAATACGTTACGAGACGAAATTTCAAAGGGAAAAGGTGAATACGAGACAGTTTTCAACGAGAATTCTTTTTAAAAGTAGAGCGTAGAAGTTGTTGGAATGTATTCTGAGTTAAATTCCAAGTATGAGTTTTAGCTTGTCATAATAGGAATAGAATTCCTAAGATAAAGATATGAATACATACTCAGAATTGAAAGATATAATTCAAAAACATATTTGAGGACTAACTGAGAAATAATATCGATTTAAAAGTAAAACAACGGATATCAGGAGCAGTATGATGAGGTCACCACTCCGAGATAGTATTTTTGCAAATTTATTACTGCTGAAATTACATTACGAATTAATTAAAAGTTACAGAATAATGCAACACAGTTGAAAATAATATGAAGATGCTGAGGACGCAATAGCTAATTATTGAAAGTAGCAAATAAAAATGCGTAATAACCATTTCGCAATAATACCAACGAGAATATCCTCGTGAAGTGGTTATTAACTGGTCCGTAAAAATATAATAATGTATAATATTCCTACAATAAGAAAAAAATCCAAGTAATCCTCTCTTATCCTTCATTTTAGAGTCTATTTAAAATTAAATCACAGAAAGTATATTTTAGATCCAAAGGAAAAACCGGCTTTAAAAAATAGTTACAGAACCAGGGCCTGAATCATCTTTTTTCCAGATGCTTTATCCAATAAAATATACATATATCCAATATCTATCGAGCCAGAATATCACCTCCTATGTGCACGCCTCTACTTGCATAGTCACCGCTACCCTTTTCTTTGGGTGTTTATTTCAGTTTTTAAGCTTGAATTACTTGCACTAAATAAGTGATAAGGACATTGAATTTACTATATGGCAGTTCTGTATTCAAAATTTTCCATCTATCTCTTCCTTGCCCTACATACGATTCGTTTTACCAGGCCTCCCGGACAGCCATGTGGGTACCGCGTTCGACTTCCATGAAAGCGGTCCCGTATTCAATTCCCGATGGGAGTCAATATGAGCGAAATGGCCTCAGTTTTTGAAGCACTTTTAGAAATACTACTACCATTCCGGTTACTAAACCGGTTTGTGCTCCATATTTTTCTCTATATATAATCTAACCNGGATGGATGCTCGCAATTAATTCCACGAAGAAAATTAATCCTCCTTGTTTTCTTCCATATTTATGAAACATTTAATTCTAAATTTTCTCTTCGTATGCAAATAAACATTTTTCAATGGTAATGTAAAATTATTTAAAAACGTAAGCTATAAATATATAATTACCATTAATAACATATGTTATTTGAACATAATGTAAGTTAAAATTTAAAGGCATTCTGTGTTACTAGAAAGCAAATACTGTGGATGAACGCCCCCACCCTGCAGCCGATAAAATAAGTAATAGTAATTTGCATACATTCTTTCTTTACATTCTGAGGATTCTGAGCCGCATTTCTAAGTGATGAAACTGAGGGAAATGAAATGAAAAGGAGGACAACCGTGGAAAGAACCGGAGTTACCGACGCCGAATCTTAAAAGTTCAAAGGAGAAGAAACTAGTTACGCACTTTTCTCAACCTGCCATGAGGAACGAAGATACGTAAGGAAGATATGGAGTAGAATAAGATGGAGATGTGGAAAAAATGTAAATGTAATGACTGAAAAGAGAGCGAATGCAAATTTGAGAGGGAAATATTCGCATTAATGAAAAATAAAGAAAAAAATCATAGCGTAAATTGTTTCTCTTGTGGGTGTTTATTCCGATTGTGCAGGGGCTTGTATAAATTAGAGTAACGTAAATGGAGGGAATAGTGAAACTAGTGGAAAGAAACTCTCAGGACTTCATTTAGAGGTCGCTGTTTTGCCGAGAAAAATAAGAGTGGAAGCTCAGGTCTTTAAGTCGGATTAAAAAGAATAAATATAAATGAATTTAGACCACTAAAAGAATACGTTACGAGACGAAATTTCAAAGGGAAAAGGTGAATACGAGACAGTTTTCAACGAGAATTCTTTTTAAAAGTAGAGCGTAGAAGTTGTTGGAATGTATTCTGAGTTAAATTCCAAGTATGAGTTTTAGCTTGTCTAAAACTCATACTTGTTCTTTGGGTGTTTATTTCAGTTTTTAAGCTTGAATTACTTGCACTAAATAAGTGATAAGGACATTGAATTTACTATATGGCAGTTCTGTATTCAAAATTTTCCATCTATCTCTTCCTTGCCCTACATACGATTCGTTTTACCAGGCCTCCCGGACAGCCATGTGGGTACCGCGTTCGACTTCCATGAAAGCGGTCCCGTATTCAATTCCCGATGGGAGTCAATATGAGCGAAATGGCCTCAGTTTTTGAAGCACTTTTAGAAATACTACTACCATTCCGGTTACTAAACCGGTTTGTGCTCCATATTTTTCTCTATATATAATCTAACCGCTGTATACTATAATCGAAATTCATGCATCGGTAGTGGCCGGTCCAATCAATTCACGGCGTTCTCTTATCGTTTCAATGACGCTGTAAAAATGTTTCCCTTTTGTATCTCTGCAATGAAGTTCTCCGGCATTTCCTCTTGTAGTCAATCGATCATCCCAGTCTATAAAGGACATGTTTCTATCCGTATCTTTCCACGTCCACTTTTCTTGAAACGTGAGAACAATAACGGAGGGGTTCCATCGTTTCCCTTTCTCTCTCTCTCTACAAACAAATATTCTCTTACTTGACAAGATTTCCCTCAATAAGGCCCAACAGTCAACACAAACCACCAGGGACACTATACACAGACCGCCATTTATTTCTCTTGCCTTCCGGCAATGCACACCCCCTTCCTAAAAAAGAGAGGTTACCCTCATCTAAAAAAATCTACCAACCACTCCCCTTCTCCAGCGCCACCTACCGATTCTTCATAGCTCCCCTCACTCCTCATCCCTCTTACCACAGCCTCCTGTTATGAACTACCCGCGCCCTGGAGCTGCTTTGGAGATTGCGGTCCAATCAGGGTTATTCTATTGGAAGGTGTTGGTGGAGACGGGAGAAAGAACGTAAAAAATTTGAGATAAATTCTTCGCGACAGGTTTTCGCGGAGATCCCTTCTTTTTTTGGCTTCGTTTTCCACCGCTGTCCCCCCATGTCCTAGATCTCACGTGATCTTGTCCATTCACCACAATTTTATAGTCTTCTACCTTCACCTAATCCGCGGCGAAAACCCGGAGGCTCTGCAAGAAAGGAGATTTGGGTCTCTTTTCTAGAGTTAGTTAATTCCTCGAACTGAGGAGAATTTCATTACAAGCACCTGTTATCCTCAATGGCCTCGCGCGGGAAAAATTAATTTTGCTGAAGGTTCCAGGAAGTATTCGAAAAAATTATTTACCCTTTCACTGACTACCTTCGGTTTTCAACAAAAAAAAACGAAAATTCACTTTGAAATGTCGTGATTAACTATTATTCATCAACATTCTAGTTGCAAAAAATGAAAGAGTAATTCGTAATTGCAAATTTTTTTCAAAGAATAAGCTCAGACATTAGAATATCACATTCTCTTCCAAATCGAACCGACTTCTCGATTTCATACAGTATTTTTAATGGATTCAAATCTACATATTTACTCGGCAAGCCACTTATCGGAAGCTATATAATAATTTTACTCCATTATGCATTTACAGCGACAGGAATAAAAATGTACATACTTTTCATATGGTAACAATGGTGATGCAACCAATGATGCCACGTCAATATCGTCAGAGTTACAAAATGTACGCGCTACAATCATTTTCGCATGATGGATATGTTTAATATTTTTAAAATCAAATATTGATCATTACATAGCACAGTTTTACGATTGGTATGTATGAACTGGAGAATTAGTATGAAATAAGATATAAGGTGGGTATGCGAATAACTATGCAAAAGGTCCACAATTGAGAATATTTTCGACGGTTTCGAACTACATGTTCATCATCTGGCACGTAGTTTGAAACCGGTCACCATAATAAAATATTCTTAATTGTGGAACTTTTGCATAGTTATTCGCATACTCACCTAGTATGGAGTTCCACCAAGTGAAGGCTTCATCCATAGAAATAAGATATATGTATTGCACGCTTCAAATTAGGAAAGCATTCCCCTTTCATGCGAAAAGATTATTTAGAAAAGGGAGGTGAATTACAATATGTAACCATAAAACATGTAAGGAGTAAAATGGAAAGGAAAGCAAATGCAAGAATAATAAGTTGTACTTAAAGGTTACCGAGTAATTTTCTTTTCAAAGACTCAGAATAGTCCCTAAATACATCAGTTTCTCCGTCCATACGTAGGACCTTAATTTAAGGTCATGGAGTGGATATCAACTTCCCCTGTAAAGAAGATGAAAGAGGCCGACTTTAATAAGTCCTAAGCCATAGAAAATGACCAAAACTTGATATAGGATTTCGAAGCCTTATCTTGTCATCAAAAAAACAGCAAAAACACTCACATATATGAAGGATAAGGGAAGAGAGAAAGAAACAGGCTAAGAATGCTGAAAAGATAGAATAATGCTGCATATTAAGATACTTTGCGTTGTTGGCCTTCTTATCTTAATTCCAGAACTGATTTGAAAGCAAATCGAATCTGTTAGGTTCGCAGGTACCTTGAATACCTAATTACATTAGGAAGAAGAAAAAATAGCATATCAGAATTGATAACGCTAATTAATTAATCTCTCAAGGATCAGAGAGGTCTTCTTCAGTGTTCCTTCACACACCTTACGAATAATGTTCAAGGATCACGAAGAATAGGAAATTATTGAATTGAGCGAACAAAGAAATCCTTTTGTAAATATCAAACAAGAAATTTCATGTAACGACGGCTACTGGAATTAATAATCCGGATGAATCTTGCAGAAAATTAGTACATACATCCTCTTTTTGATTAATAAGGATGTGAGCGTGGTGGAAATAAATCCATCGACGAAGTCGTAAAAGGGGGGCGAGAAAGTTCACGCTTATCTTGGAGAGATATTACTAAGCTCCCCCAACGCATTGAGCCAGAAGTTCATTTGAGGGAAACGCCATTTTCCGTTACCTTTCCTCTCATCCCTTAACACCAGCATCCCCTTAATGACTACGGTCTTTTTCGTTCGCGCCATCTTCATCCATCATTTAATCACACTTATCGTCCTTCCTCATTAAACGCTCGTCCTTACTTTCGTCATTTTTTCTCCCCGCCTCATGATTCCATCATCGGGAAGTAAGACGGAAAGCGCACGCAGCCTCATAGACGACCTGGAGTCACCCTATGCCATTCCTAATTATATTTATACATCTCCATTTCGTATAGATCTTCTTTTAATACATTTTTAATCTCCTTTTGCGGCGAATTCGTGTAAGGAAGCACGAATTAGAGGAATAAGTTTGCAGCTGCCCTACCAGTTATTGCTGGATCATTATCGTTTATTCGGATTAAATCAAATCAAGGGAGATTTCGTTCATAAATGACTTTTATTTATAAAGAGATCCCCTGTTTTGTATTTATTAGCTTTCCGATACTAATTAAGGCAACCATTTGGAAGGAAAAGCGAAACTTTTTACCGTCAGGGGTTTGAAAGATTTTCCTGAAACCTTATCAGCAGAGATTAACAGCTTGATTAAGTAACGAAGAGGTTGATCGTGATAGATTAATATATTCCTGAAAGATATTTGGTGGATCCGGGGTGTGAGATGTTTTAAATTAATTTATGACTGTAATTTCTTAATTTTTTAAACTTCACAATACATCTATTCACAATCCAACTTATCAGTTAGATGCTTAGGTGTAGTAGTAATATAAAAGTACCACAAAAAAGTACGATCACAAATCATTTTTGCCTTAGTATCTCCCATTCTTATCGATGCCAATCGATAAAAATCGATTATATCGGTCGATCGCAACTCGATGCAAGTGATGCAAACCCCTACAATATAATGTAGTAATTATTACAATAAATAATACACGAGACAGTTTTTCAGGACCGATGTGTTAATTTTATCAAAATAATTCCACCTACATAATTATCAAAACTGTAGACTAATTTTTCATAAATTTCGATTGTTTCGAAGGTTATTAGCTTATTTAATTTATATGGGTATATTTATTTTCTCTGTATAGTGTGTTTTAAAGATTATTGCGGAAATATCGATGCTAATTTTCTTTGATCTCTTAATTCTTGATACCAAGACTTTTCATAAATCAATCAATTCCTTAACGGGCCCTCGTGGTCCTTAAATTAGTTTTTGGAATTGTAAAAGGTAGCTCACGCCCTCTTCCATCACAAAGTCTGTAATTATGGACCTAACCTTTCTCTTTCATTAAGACCCTCCTCCTTTTGAAACCTTCTAACTCTTGTAATTTCTTTGTCTGCAATAACTTTCTCATTACTCTCAGGAACCACATAACCAACGATTCCCTTGTCTCGCCTTTATTGCAGCTTCAGCCTCTTTCTCTTCTCTTCGGCATTTCATGGTAGTATTATGTGACATGAGTTTTATTACGCAAACCATAAAAATTTGAAATATCTTCCAAGAATTTCTCTTATTACGCAATAGTTCGAGCTTGTCACTGACTACTTGCGTAACGAGAGTTTTAACTAATTTTGATGAAAATGGGTGTGGATTCAATGCACCTACTTAATGTAATAGTAGCTTCAGTGATGGCTGCAAGTACTTCTTTTGCAACCTCTAAAATTTAGCGTTCCCATCATGGTGGAATACATAGCACATGCTTATTGTGAATTCATACACTATATCAGAGCAGCATCAAGGATTTGGTACACAGTGTTATAGCTCTAGACACAATGTCTAGTTTCATTATCTAGTTCTTAATTTATTTCGCTAAACATGAAATAATGATCCTCAAAAAGTTAAAACAACTTCTACAATAAAACTATGTTCACAGAATCATTGATTTTGCTTAAACTTCTCATGCATGTACTCTCAGTTCAAAACCGCTTTTAACTTATGGTTGCATCAACGTTTGACCACGAGCCCAGATATTGATTAGACACATTTCATCACATCACAGACACAAAGACATCCTAGACACATCGTAGAAGTACGCCAATTAAATTAGTAGAGAAGTTGAACATTTCTAACTTTATTTTGGGTAGATTTTGATCCTTTCAGAGATGTAAGGAGGGAAACCCTGCTTCTGAAATGAAAATTTTATGGCATCCTCCCAGAATACCCTTCTTTATTTTCTCCTCCCTTCATATCGCTCTACGTAACCTTTCCTTTTCCACGCCGTTAAAATAAAAAAAACACTCCCGCCTAAGGTTCACAACATTTCCCTTTCAACTCACTGACACCCCTAACTGGAGGGAGAAGACCCCTTCTCATTTAACCCCAAAGGCATTCATCACCATCTCAAACCGACGCTCAGCTTTCTTTCCCTGCCTTCCATCATTTCCCTATCCAGTCTCTCTCCAACGTAATCTGAGTCCAGTGGACAGTTCGAGGCGGAAATAATAAAAACAAAAGAGAGGAGGTAGGCAGCAGAGGAGGAAATGTCGTAAACTTGCCACCCTTCCTTCCTCTCCAAGGAAGACTCACGTCTTCCCAGAATCCCACACTTCTTAACTTCTCTCTCTCATCAACTGCTCTCCTCTTTATGGCTCCTATTTCTTCTTCCCTCGCTACTTCTACATTTAACAACTTTTATCTCATACCAACCGCAAAATCCACCCTCCATCCACCTTTCTCTTCTTCGCCACCCAATCTCCTTCATCTCTATCTCACTTCTCCCTAACCTCTATAATTCTCCCCTTTACAAAGTCCAGCTTTCTCTTTTCACTCTTCTTCTTCCTCCCCCTTCTCCACCTTCACCCCTCTAAGTTTCCCGTCTTCTCATAACTTCCTTCCCTCGGCATTTACCATCCTCTCTTATTTTAACTCTTTTTTATTTACCTTTATAGATATCCCTTTCGAAAAGATTGGACTGCTTTCTTTCCTCAGCTATTACTAAGTGGCGAAGCACAATCTCCAATCTCCAAGTTGGTAGATTACGAGAATTATTGGTCTTTCTTATTTTTTATGCAAGGAAATGTTGCATTCTGTATATATTAATCTGCTGATAAACCCATAGGTTCCCAGGAATAGTTCTCTGAAAGTTTTTGATCTCTTCTGGATAATTTTTCCACCCTTATTTTCGTTTAAAATTAGTTCCTGCCATAGGTACCTCCCAAAAAACTCTGGAATAAAATGGCCTTAATGTGAAATATGAAGACATTTTAGGGGATATTGATTTATATATTTTAAAAAGTCACTCATAATTCAAGCACACACAAACAATCTGTTGAATGTAGATAAAGACCATAAGGGTTAAGATGAACCATAAAAGAAAGAATTCCCTAATAATGGCTTCCACTATAGTTCTTAATTTGGTTTGTTTTGGTACACGTTTGGTGTGATAATTCGATATTCAGTAACTCCTTAATTCATCAATTTAATGGCTAAAATTAAGCCATTCATTTTAAATTATACTGCAGTTTCATGATCGATCTACTTCAAGACAGAAATGTTTCCACATTGATACCATCAGTAGTACCTAAGTAACCCAACGTTGGACACCGCAATGCCTTCAGCATCCTGCTTCAAGCGCCCCATCTCCTACTACTTTTCCACCTTCCCAACTCTACCATATTCGTATGATGCAGATGCATTTCCCACCAACGCATCTTTCCATTCCAATAATCCCGTCGGTGTTACTATTAAAGGAAAATTAGAATCTACAAAAGGCGCTAATCCATTAATCATCTCTATTCATAATTCAAACTCGGAATTCACTCTACCGGTTCCTCAAAGACTCTTTCATACTTCAACTTTTGTCCCTCTACTTTACCAGCATCTCCCTTTCATCTTAAATTTTGAAAGGAGAGCCTTTCTTCGAGGATCCATCACAGGGAAACCATATCGGAAGGGGAATAAATCTCAAAGAGGAAACGTGTAAAGAGTGGATTTCCATAAGAAAGAGTGAAAAGTCGTGATATTGTACGGGGTTATCATGGAGGGATTGGAATGAGATGCAAATGTACTTGAAAAAAATCTGCCTGTCCTGTCTGATTCTTTGCGATTTAGAACTATTCACCCCGAGGTGACGTACATCTTAGAGCATAAACCTTTCAGTCGACAGAATGACACTTTCTTTGAAGACCTCCTTCGCCTCAGTTTCACCTCATCTCAAGACAACTTCTCTCTTCTTCTACATTTTCTACTTCCCGGTTGTGTTTAGAATTACAAATTCGACGAAGCAAGAGACATGTTCCAATACAATATAGATATATTTCGTGTATGAGATATATCTATATTGTATTGAAACATGTTTATTACGTGATCAACCTTGAAATATCCATCTTCATTCAATGCGACCGAAAAAAATCATCTAATTTTTAATTACTTAAATTAAGACACATAATTCCGTCTTATTTGCTAGGAACATTCAGTTGCCGCCAACCTGATGAACAGATCAGGAATAGGCCTTCGCATTTCATAATCGTTTATGCTGTGGTCCGGCAAAAATATCTTTAAGTTTGTGTAACAGGTTATAATCGCTAGGCGCTAGATCTGGGCCATACTGTAAAAAAATACTCTGTACTATAAAAAAATTAACTCAAACCACTAAAAGAAGCTACTACGCAATCATTCGTATCATTTGATCATCACTAGGTGGTCTTTTTACGTTGTTTGATGTTTTAGTGACACTTTCTTTTACTAAGAGTATTAAAGGGATGAATATAAAAAATTTCATTTAAAGTTATTCTACTAGATAAAACAGGAAATCATATTGTATAGATTGTATACTTCTTGATTCAGCTACCTGAAAATTAAATGAAGTGTAAAATTCACGCTATATATTACCTTCAGATGACTGAAAGTTTTCACAGTTCAAAATACGTGCATGAATTGGGTAGCGTTGAAATAATGTGCATATCAAAGCGTTAGTATGACCCGTAGCATCGTCATTCTCAATTCGGGGTTAATAAGAAGTTTAATATTCGAGTAAATCATTCCATACCCGCGAGAAACATTCGCGGCAATCACAACCTAAAGTGGAGGGAGGGTTAATAAATCGGAACGGAAAAGAAATGCTCTCGAAGAGGGCAGCAGAAGACGTATTTGAGGAACATAAAAGGGCAAGGGAAAAAGGAAAAAGGAAAAGAGGCTTTAAGAGTGGAAAGGAAAGTTAAACAAGAAGAAAGACAACAAACGGCAGAAAGGCAAGGAAAGAAAAGCAATCCGGACGAAAGAGAGGCGATAAACAGCGAGTGGGAACTCTGGTGTATAAAGAGTCTTACCGTGAGAGGGAAAATCGCGATATAGAGAAAGATGAGACAAAATTTGAAGGCTAAATGTTCCGGGGAGCGAAACAAAAGAAGAGGTACATACGGGGGAAAAGGAAGGATGAACGGAAATATTTTTTCCCTCGGATGAACGCAGGATTCTAAATAAACGCAGACTTTGTTTTATTCCTCTGAAATTGAGGTGGCCCTCCATTTTGGATCACGTTCTTGCAGTTTTATTTCTGTTTTCATTCGTTTCATTTCTGCCGGATGTGAGAAGAAGCGGGAGGAAGGAGATCATTGCTTGCCTCCTTCCACTTCTAATTTTCTCCTTGGCACACAATCTTCCATAATGGCGGCAATATTCTTCTTCTTTAGCCATTCTTCAAGCGGGAATTGCTGCACGAAGAGATTGTTTAGTTTATTTTTGAGGGAGGTTCATCCAATAACTCAGGGAAGAGCTAAATTGGAAAAATAAGTTGCGGAGTTGAATGAGCCAGCGGAGAAAAAGAATAATGATGGAGGAACATAAACGCATTCCAAGATTGATGCAATGCGTTTTATGAGATTAAACGTTGTCGCCGCTATAACTCCTCTCCGAGAAAGAAACTGTTAACTCAGACCAATTCGTTTACCTTCCCACTTTAGGCAAATAAAGCAAATTAATATTAGGACGAGGAAAACGTCAACCATCTGCGCAATACAAAGACATACATTTTTAGTAATTATTTTGCCAGAGATAACGTGACTTCCAGAAAAATATCATCAGTATGGATACACTATTTTTATTTCGACATTTCAAGACCTTAATTCCGTAAAATATACTCTACAATCATGAATTATAGGGTTGTATATAATCGAAGAAGGAATATAGCACTATTATGGTGAATATTGACATCTAAGATAGCTTTATCATTCAAATCGATAATCTCGATGTTGGTACAAATTTATGGAAGATGTACTCCTGAATAGCAATCCTATATCATCCTTAACGCATTATTTTATGACAAATAGAGAATAAAGCACAATATCAGGGCCAAATCGCCTTGACTCCACTTTCCAATACCAAACTTATAAATCACCCTCATGTTGGAAATACCGTGTTATTTATCCTAAATATCGCTTAAAAACTTATTCAATCTCCATAACTTTTTAACAAGGAAGTATAATTTGAAGTGATCTCAGTAAAAATAAACATCTTCATAAAGATTTTCATTCTTAATGGAAAATTATGAATCGGAGAGTAGAGTTACTTAATGCTAGTCTATTCTGTATTAATATAATAATATTATTGTATTATAGTAAACATGAGTTTGTTGCCTCCAATTGGGTATTTTAGTCATACGAACTTAATCGTAACTTGTATTAATTGGGGTATGAAAATTACTGTTAGAGTGGGGATTTCATGTTGTGTGCGGCTTTGCTAGACATGGTGGAAGTTATGGATCTCTTTAAATGGTTATGTGAAGATGTAATATTTGCAACAGTGACGTTGCTACCGGATAGTAGTCCACTTTTGATGTGATAATTGCAGTAATAATAATTTATGGAAAAGTAACTTTGATGGAAGAAGACGAAGCTACAGACCTAACGAATTTTTTCGTATAATGTTTTTCTTTGCTTTCCCTTATAATGCTATGCTCTTACTCGGAGATTTCTTTCAGAATAAAATCTAAGACGCAATTATATTGCATACTATGTACAAACAAATATACAATACAGAAGGTGTAAACTACATCGTACCATATTCGAAATTCTTCCAGGGTACAATATGGCCTCGATTAAAATTTAAATGATTTGTATTAATTTAAAGTTATTCCTTAAATTAGAGGCCATAACGGCCAAAGAATGGCTGAAATAGATGAGCTAAAAATACCTTTGTAGCTGATATGTTGAATCGATTGATTTAAAGAATTTGTTAACTCTCAAAATGATAATAACCACCTTTTCAGTCACCTCCTGTCCCACTTTGGTTTATAGAGGGTCCAAGTATCTGGGGGAAAAATTATTTGTGATTTCATCGACATATTCGTAGATGAAGCTGAGACAACTTTCAATCTTTCAAAATTATACCCCCTGAATCATTATAGGTATATAATCAGGGGAAAATATTGGTAAGGTCAAAGTAAAAACCAAAGTAAATATTTTGATTACTTCGCGTCCACATCTCCTTCCAAACACTGAAGGTGGCTTGCACGGTACTGTAATTTCTAAAACTAGAATTTGATTTGATTAATTAATAAAATGTACTACCATAGGCTGCTGTTTTAAAATAAATGAATATGCTAATGTGATTTTAATACCTCGCAGGGGTATTAGAGCTAGAATTAAAATAACACCGTTAAACAAGCACCGCTCCCCTGCTAGGAATAAAACGCCGAGAAAAACATTATTCCACCTCATATAATGAAGCATTTAGCCTAATTATTCCTCGGGGCGACAAGCAAAAAAATGTGGGAGCGCCCGAAGCTTTTTCCAAAAACAAAATCGCAAGCCGATTCGAGGCGTGGCTCATCCAGAATTCCACGAGTCATTAATATGCGTCGCGTGATCGTATCCCAGTCATTATCAAAGGCTTCATCAAGGTTTGCGTTCCGTGGACGTGTCATTGAGATGTTTTCCAGTCGGAGAAAGGCGGGCCCGTGGGGAGGCAAGAGAGAGTGCGCGTCGACTAGAAGCGGACGAGAGGAGATGGGAAAAGCGAGCCAAGAGATAGAAATTGCTCCGAGAGTGGGAAGAAAGCACATAGGTGAAAGGTACTTGCGTCACTCGGCACAGTTGAGAGACGTGCGCCTGTGTCGCTTCAAACGCTCGGATGTAAGGAGCCGCCGAGGGACTGAGAGAAATTGAATCTACTGGTGTCTGAGCATCATAGCGGATTCCGAGGGAATAAGAAAAGAACCAAGACGGATCCCCTTTATTTTATCGAATATATTTCTCCATCCACGAGAATGACACGGTGATGGATTTGCGTTTTGCGCGTCTCTTTCGCGGTGACATTGTAGAAGGAACTGCTAGTGTGGGAATGCTTGAGTATCGGAGGGACCGGATAGTCTTTGATATACCGTCGCATTAGGGATGTTGTCAGGATAGGGAAAAGGGTTACGTGGGTGGGAATCTTATCTCGAGGGAAGAGTGCGCTGTAATGGGCGGCGGCAGTGAATGGGGGAGGGGTAGGGGGAAAGAAGGAGTTGTGTGGCGGAGATAGCGGGGATAAATAGAATGCTGTTTGGTATCTAAAAGAGGTGCGGATAGAATGAGCGATGAATTCTCTCGAACCGAGTGTGGTGGTTGCGAATATGATTGGTGGGTGATAGCGGAAACACATGCATTAGCAAGATATTCCGTGAAGTTTTCTTGGTGCTACTCATTAGAGGGGGATAGGCCAGACACTCGTTATTACCAGTAATAACGCGTAAATTTTTATTTATAAATTGTTAAGGATGCTTTGGAGGGCCAGAAGACGGATGTAGTTAATTATGACTGGCTTAATGGCGTAAGGAAGGGCGTGTGCATTAACAATTTTTGTATGCAAAATAAGGAAAACAAAATATGTGATTGAAGTTACTTATACCAGCACATCGAGCGGAAAGATTGAAATGAAGATTAAATTATTTGTGGATAGATTTCCTTTCCTTGGAACGACAGTATTCCGCTATGAAGAATTTATTTATTATACCTTTATTGCTGTTGCTCAATCAAAACCACAACCTAAAGCGGGCCTTTCCTTTTTATCAAAAGCTGCAAATCGATCGCTTTAAAATTATTTTGTAACAACGTTGCCTATATTTTTAGAGTTAAAAAATCAAATTATAACGAAAAATACAATTTTTGAAAAGTAATACGCACACTGAACGCATTGAAATATAACTAATTTCAATATCAATTAATTATACGAAATAAAAAATTAATAACAGCATCTTGCGGTAAACTCCAACCTGCGGCATGAAATCCGACAACAAGCTACTTCCTTAATGTAAAGGACGTAATAACATCGATAAACTGCTTCCATGGGGCGTAACCAGAGGGAGAGTGATGTACTAATATGGATGAATTTGCAAAACAAGCAGTTTTCTCAGAATATGACGAGAAGGAAAAACTAAAACCTTATACGAAAATGTTTTTATAATAACTTTAAATCGGTCAATTATTTCCCAATATTATAAAATTTTTATAGGAAACTGTATAAATTAGAAATAAATATTCCAGTTGCTTAAATTAGGAATGAAAGGTACTACCCTAAATCGCCCCCTTGATAAGATTCTAGGTCCCCTCCAGACTCTCATAATTAATTTTAATAGTCCGCCGATTATGAGTGCGAGGTCACAGGAAATTTAGCCATAATTATGTCTTATCTAAGTGGAAATCAAGTCATATGAACTCTTAAGCACCCTTCGCATCTTAATAAAACAACTTTGTTAAGTCGACCTCATCTTCCGTTTGAACACACCACACACGGTTTGCCACTTTCACTTCGGAAACCTATCTTCGTCCCATGGCTTCTGTAAGCCGAATAACAGAACATGGAAAGATAAAACAATCTTTCATCACGGAGGAAACCGACATCTTGATGTATTCATCAATAGTAGAATGCTTGGGTAATTTTTTACTGTCAGAACGAGTCTGAGAAGCGCAGCAACCAAACCGGATTTATTTTTATCTCAGAAAACAAGCAGACATTCCTTTTCTCCGTATCTACTCCTTCCTTCCAAAATTTTTGATTAAGACATAGATGCCGAGTTGCAAACGATTTTGCTTGGGGGAATTTTTAAATGCAATGCATCATGTTTGGAAATGAAAAATGGATGGACGGTTACGATGCCGGATAAATAACAGGAAATAGAAAGAATGCCTTCGAGACGCGAAAGAAATCGTGGCCAAATTACAATTAAAAGGAAATTTATAGGCTGTTCATTTGATCTTTATCAAACTTAATTTAGTTTTAGCAAGTGTCATTGAGAGTTGACGTTTTGAAAATAAAATTACATTCACATACATTACGGATACAAAACTCACACATAATGAATTTCGGCATTCTTATACTTGATAAATATAGCTTCCTAGAATTTAGTATTGGCCAATATTATATTCAGAGAGATGAAGTTAGGGGCCGATTTTAGGAATGTTAATTTCGAATCTGTTACGTCCGATGTAGTTTCTAATTACGACACCGGCAGAGTCGGTACTAATATGACCACGCAAACGGTATGAAGATCTTATTTTGTTCAAACTTTTACTTTGTTCGTAAATTTGCGTTAATGGGTGGGTAATTATGATAGAAAT
This sequence comes from Ladona fulva, assembly GCA_000376725.2. NCBI lineage: Eukaryota > Metazoa > Arthropoda > Insecta > Odonata > Libellulidae > Ladona > Ladona fulva. The sequence continues at coordinate 1,058,106 of KZ308149.1, read as the reverse complement.
ACTCATTATAATTCTTTGGTACTCACATCACAAACTATTTTGAACATTTTTCAATTTTTATATTGGGAATATTTTCAGAAAGCAATTTCACATTGATTTAAACTAATGGTGCCTTATGATGAGTTATCCTATATTTATATGCTGAATAGATACATTTAACATTATAAGATGGGTGGATGCGGCTTTTGTTCTATGGTAGTCTATTGTAAAATCTATAAATTTAAAAAAGTATTTTTGGTCTTGAACTAAAATATATGGCCGTCCCTATAAATTGCTAGATATTTTTGCATTCAATTGAAATTCATCCTTGCATAAATGCTGAAAAATCTCTAACAACTCCGAGTAATCTTTCAGTTTTACCATAACCTTTAACTAGAAAAGAAAATTCGTGTTTCGGTGAATTTAATCGATTCTAGTAATAAATTATTTTAACCTACCAAAATTTTAATTTAATCACTTAAACTAAATTTCTACCTTTACTCCTGATAACGCCTTAATTAAATGTGAGATGTGCATTAGGTAGTATCAAATTGTTAATAGTTCTTGGAGTAATTATATTATTAATTAGCTTAATTATCAGTGGCAATTCCCATTCTTCCATTCTCCATTCTAGTCTAATCTCTAACAGATAATCTAAAAAACAAACTAAGTCGTGATCTCTAGAAGATAAACTGAGAGATATGATAACTACGACGAAATTGTCTTTATGAAAATTGAAAAGAGAATTCCCTCAATCGTATGCTTTACTTCGAGAATCCGCGTTGATACAAGAAGATTCTTACGCGAGCGGGACTAGAAATTTGAGATGGAATCGCTTGACCCGCTCCCAAAAGAGGTTAAGCTCACTCACGAAGTACGAGTTTCGGGTACCGAAACCACGGTCCTCCTGCACCAGTCCTGAACATTAAACAAAGATTTACCCCAACACCATCGCAAAGCAAACCGAAGAGTTGAAGGAAACCTCGTTCTCCATCCATATTTGAACCGCACTCATCCATCGCAATGCAACGAAAAAATCCCTCTGTTTCAATTCCGCGCCGTTCATCACTCCCCCAATTCCAAGTGTGCCCTCACTCCACGAAACCCGCAGCGAATCCAACTTTCCTATGTATACGGCCCGCGGCGGGTTTAACAGGGGTCCGGTTCTTCGGTGGAGATGGTCGGCGCCACGCGAAGAGCAATACCGCCTACGGTAGAGGAAGGGATATCGAATGGCACGGGGGTGGATATGGACGTGAATTTGGAAGTCCCCGGGGCTAAGAAAGACAACACGCTGGGTTGTAGCGTTAGCCGGGGCAACATGAATTATTCTTCATTCGTTTTCGTTTCTTCCCCACGTCAAAGCCGCGGCGAGTCGAGTCGAAACTGATGGATTCCCCAACGCTATGAATGATCACGGGCGAAATGATACATGCTATATCCCCTTCCCGTTCGATGTCCGAAATTAATAAAACGAAGGGTCGGAGTGGCGCGGCGTACTTCCTGCGCGAAGAAAAATCGATGTCCGCGGACGAACCGCATATACGAGAGGGAACAACACGTCCAAGTTTCGTTTTTTTGTGAACGTTGTTTCTGCACCGCATTCCTGATTTTCTACCGGGATAAATCCACCAACTTCGGTTCAGCAGGATATAATCTCTTCCACCGCATTACCTCGTTCCTTCGTTTCAAATGTCCATGATTGGCAGAAAGGAATTAATAAAATAAATAAAAGAGTAGCCAGAAAAACTCTAAATCAAAAGTTTCTACTCTAATTCAAACCGTGCATCGACGATCGCGAATTAGAAATATCATTGAAATCTGAAAAGGGAAATGATATAACGCAGGAGCAAATTATAAGTTCTCCCCTCCTATCCATATAAGTGCCAAAATTTTAATTATTCATTATCATTATTTTTTACGTATTAATACCCAATCATTGACGGTTGAATTCAGAACACTTTTCCCTCTTCTGAAATTCTATTTTTTTAAATTATTATCTGCAGTTCATTTTGACAGAATAATTTCCCCGAGAAAATTAAACACGCGTAACATTACATTTAATTTCCGATGACAATTTCATTAAAATGAGTCGATCACAATCAATGTCGGCATATTCAGGGAATTTATACGTTTATTGATTTTCAATTCTGAATAATTGAAGGGGGACCATACCTTTCATTGAGTCACGACTCAATTGAGCAGTTTATGCCTCTCTAAAAGGGTCAATTGTATCAATTATATAACTTGACCTTATTGTTTATTAATTTTACTTCGCATTCACAATAACCTATTTGGGCGAATATAAATTCACCGAACTCTAAATAGGGATTCGTATCTTCGAAGAAAAATTATAATAGAATCGACAGGCTCAATATACGAAATCAGCACTAATTACAGTACTAATAGATGGTGGTATGGCTAATAAACAAAACATGTAAATAAAAGGAACAGAAGAAAATAGCCAACCATCCGTGTAGTCTTTTTGAAGCAATTCCTACCTCAAAATAAAGACTAGCGTATGATAAGAGAGTAGATAATTAGTTGCTTAATTGGTACCTAATGATGATTCAAAGGAAAGCAAAAAATTAAAAAACAACAGTTATCAGACTCACTAAGACATAAAATAATCAATACAAACTAGACATTGAAATTGCAGAAAGAACGAGAAAATCGGCTAAAATAAATATGCAGAGGGAATTGATGAGAGGGGCATATGAGAAAAAATATCAAACACTATCGTGAAAGATGGAGAAATGGGAAAGAAAATGAGTATCTGAAGAAAATAAACAAAACGCAAGAGAGGTAGAAAATAGAAAGGTGAAAATAACCGGAGATAAGTCTTCACGTGATAAAAATACCCCTAGAGACGCCGCAGAAATGGACGGAGAAGCAACTTAATTACCGCATATACTCGCGTCTAGATCGCCTGCTCGCCTGACTTAAAATTTCCGTCTTTAAAGTATCTCGCGTATAATGCGACTAAAGTCTATCTCATCATTACTTCCAATAATTGCTATGCTAATATCTTTGGATTAACATAGGTTATAACCTCTGAAAACTTAACACTCTAGGGCAATTAACAGGAAATAAATGAGCATGTATTTAGCAAAGGCGCACTGTTTTGTACTGTATAAAGTGATATCATTTTCATCATAGCCAAAATATACGATATTATTATAATATTTACTTTTCAGATGCTTGGGGGTTGAAAGGGTTCGCTTTTACGTACTTTTGATCATTGTAGGTCATCGCCATATACGATGGTCTGTCGGAAAATAATTCATTGCTCACATATACATACATATATATTGTAAAAGACCTTTCACCCATACCCTCTTCAGTCTTGCTCGAATGCCGTAGACAATTTAAATGAAAAAATGGGTATGGGCGATCTAGCGCGAGATGGTGAGCACCCACGAAAAATCCAAAGGAAGAATGGACTTGAAAAAAGTCTGACGCGATCGGAAATCGAACCCGGGTCTCACAATTGGCGTTTGGGTGGGATAGCTCAACGGACAGAGCACCCGACCGGCAATTGGGAGACCCGGGTTCAATTCTCGGTCCTGTCAGATATTTTTCAAGTCTATTCTTCCCTGAGACAATTAAGGCTACTAAAAATTAGGAATAAGGCACTCCGTACCAAACGCATGAAAAGTGTAAAATTCATCATTAATTTATCAATAGCGTTCTTCCAACAAAGTATTCGTTTTTTCTTGTATTTGGCTTCTATTTCCTTCCTGTTTTCCTAACCCATATCCCTGACCATCTTTCTCTTTCCTGTGGAGAATTTATGGTGCGTGTATACGCACGAGCATACGTATTTATATATTGATTTATGGAGCAATCAGAGCCAACATCGGAGCCGAAAGAGTCGAGAGCAAGCGTCCCACCAGCTCAGGGATGACATGAAAATGATGACGACTTCGCTTTCAAATGAGATCAAGGGGTACACCCTAGGGTCCCACTTCCAAGAAGAGGAAGATGGATAGAAAGCGAGCTGGGGTCGAAATGGTGTCGGGATGCGGGATAAACAAGGGAGAGGAAGAAGAGTGGGTAAAAGTGGCGGAAAAGTGGGGGTGAGGTGGATGAGGTGTGAGAGGAGGCGAAAGGATTGGGACTGAAAGGGAACGCCTCACTAATGGAAGCGTTGATACGGGAGACGGCTAAGTGGCACGGGTTGCAGGGAGAGAGAGAGAGGTTGCGAAAGAGAGGTGTGTGTGCGGGTGATTGGGATGGGTCACGCTGAGTGCATGGGAAAGAAATAAGACAAGAGGTGGGCGGAAGTAGGAGTTGCGGGTTAAGCCAAGAGGATAAATGGCTTTGCGTGCATGAATTGGAGGTGAAGAGAGAGGGGATCGAAGGGGTGTAAAGAAATAGCGACGAGATGAAGGGAAGGAAGGGCTCGCCCACAGTGAGCGAAAGGGCTGAAGAGCTTGAGGTAGAGGGATGAATACGTGAGGAAATTATGCGAACATTGCGAGAGATGGCCGTATTCATATCTAAGTCAGAATGTACCTCTCGAGTATTTAGAATTTGATTCATATCGAGTATACTTGAGGCATTTTATTCACCATCAATTTAAAAAGATTTGATTCACGCACGCATACACACAATCGTATACAAATATAGACAAAAATACATACATTTAATATATTGGTTGCTGGTTTGAAATGCCTATTTTTATATTTTCAAATTGTTTAAAATATTTTCATGAGAAATACTTGTATCTGTTTTACATTTGCAGTGAATGATATTAAATAGTTTAATTTGTCAATCTAAAGCATACTGATTTGAAACTATTCAACACCAAGACCTCTTTTCCGTTTTTATTGAGCAGTAAATGATTCAGTTGTTGCTTTTCATACAAGAACTGAATAATATTTCTAAAATATAATGCAAATAATGGCTATTGTTGGATGATAATATNTGTTATCGTAATAAGATAAATGTAAAGTAAGGAATTATAATTAATCTGTAATTAATCCAAATAAATGTAGGTATTATACGTAAGGTTATCCGCAGAAAATGTAATCACACGTAATTTTTGTGTGAGAGGCTAAAATAAATTCATGTCCGCTTCCTGTCTACCCCGTTGTCTGGTGTATTATTAAGAGCAAAATAATTATGCCTAACTTGAAATATGTTTCATGTGAGTAACTTTCAGAATTAACTATGAATGCGCCGAATTATTTCATCGACAGGCTTCTATATTAGTTTTCTAATGATATGCTAAATAAATTATGCTCAGCCGGGTTATCTCGTATATAACAACTATTAGACTTCATAACACGTAATTATTTACGTAATTTGAACCAAATAGTCGTAATTTCGATAAAACGTTGAAATCATCGATTTCAAATTGAATTAAACTTTAATCATGCTTATCATGCCCGTGATGTAGCCAACTTCAAGAAAAGACACTTAAAATTAAGAGCGATTGTACGAATTCAAAGGAACTACCTGAGCAAAATAATTCCGGAAACAAAGCAAAGGTAGCAAAAAATAAAGCGATAATAAATCTTTAACGCAACAGTGTAACCATCATCTATAGAGAAAGCTTAAATTATTTCCCGATATCGTGTTACCATTGCCCTTCGTGGTTCGCGTAACCACGTAGCTCTAAAAAAGAATAGACTTTCAGATTTTTTCTATTGCAACTCCTGGCGATTCTAACTCATCAAATCGTCTTCGAGTATGCATCCGAGTCATCCTTTTACTCAAAAATAAGTCCGAATTTTTCGAGAACACAGAACCACTACCTATTTCTCTTGCCAAGGATGGGAGATTATGGGTGGAGCTTTGTGCGGAGAAGTACACTCTGAGACCGTGTCTATCACTCAGAAGCGGTCGCGTGCGTGTCTCTTGCGATGAGAATAAGGTGGGATTGCGTGCGTCAAGTGATTGGGTGGCCTCCCGCCAGGTGACTCGCGTGCTCGAGGGAGTGCCAGGTCACACACTATGTGGCCGCGGGCGGAGGGAGTGGAAGAAGGAGGTGCATAAAGAGAGAGGAAAGGAAAAGGGATGAAGACTGAACGATGGCGAGAAAATGGAAGGACGAGAAAATCATGGGGTATAACAAGACGTGAATGCAGGATGGCCACCTGAAAATCAAAGCTTTTACGACACTCCACTCTTACGAGGTGCGTTCAAGTTCGGTATCCAAAGTTTTTTCTGAAAAATCACTTGCTCCAGAAAATTGGAAATTCTGTTACTTCTCGACATGATCTCCGTAAAGATTTACGTTCACCTTTGTTTTTTTACTTGTATAATTAGAATTATTTTAATTAAATTACTAGCGTATAATACTTAAATGTAGATTATTATTATTAAACGGTTTAACAGTTGTAGTTTATCTCTATTTGCTCTCCTGTATCAAAAAACGCAAGTAGAAACTATTCGAAATATACCGTTTTCTTTTCCGTTTTCTCCTCTCTCTTTCCTTATTTTCAGGTATAAGACCTCACCCCTGATTGAAGAGGGCGCACTCTTCATGGACGGGACGGGACAAAAATGTCGACTTTTTAAATCATTCCTATGTTACACCTGATTTTATTGTTTCATTTCTATCTATATTTTCGCGGTTATTTTTTGTTCCCCTTATTGTGTGAGCGTTTTCCCGCACCGTGGGTTTTTCTCTGAAAGCCTTCAGACGAGGAGTTTTTCCCAACGTCCCCATACTTTCCTTTACTGTGCTTTTTTAATGATTTTTTACTTCTGTAATAGCGTAATCATACCATGTATGACTTCAGAGATTAGGTGTAAGAGAGGCCCACATTGGTTTAACTTCGCCCAACAAAGAGTTTCATAATAATAATAAAGATTTGCGCATTTTACAACGTAGTCGCTGTGATTTCATGGCTGCTGAGAACATTTCTAAAGGGGTGAGGTTTGCCCTCTGGAAAATCTAGAGGAAATCGTGGTGCGTTCAAGTTTTAAGGTCTCCAAATATTTTTAAGCGCGGTTATGTGCTGTCGTCAATGCAAAAAAAATCATAAATGGATTTCAGGCTAAAATCTTCTGGCCGAACCTTTTTAAAGCAACCGCATCTTTATTTCTGCTCTCAATGCTAATAAAAAAATGTTGAGACCTTAGAGCTTAAACGCACGTCGATTATCCATCGATTTTTCACATTCCTAAAGAAGTTTTCTCAGCAACCATGGAATCGTGGCGACAACTTGGTGAAAAATGTTTATGTCCGCTTCCTGTCTACCCCGTTGTCTGGTGTATTATTAAGAGCAAAATAATTATGCCTAACTTGAAATATGTTTCATNAGAATTTGTAATGATTTACTCGTTCAAAGTTATAATGATGTACGATTTCTAACTATATAATTCATAGTTAGAATAAAAACAGACATATCATAAGTCGAGCAGATGGTTTCCAAATTATTCTAGAATACCTAACGCTTAGAAAATCAGTTGAGCGGAATTATAATAAGTACTGAGATTCCGTCCAGGTGCTCAGCTTAGACGAAACCATGAGAGTAACATTTCATACGGATAATTTGGTTCATTGGGAGCTAATTTTTATATATTGATATTTTTTAAAGTAGCGCATAGAAAGATTTAATGGTAGAAAATTATTTGTGCTCCAGAACTTCTCCAGTGGAACGTTTCACTTTTTGAGCTTTGCGTAATCAGGAGCTGTATAAGCTTTAGGATACATCTTCATTTACAGACCGGATAGAAGAAATATGCTTTTTCATTCAAGAGCTACCGCAAAAACAGCATAGAAAGAAGGCATAGCTGTCATATCATTGATATAATATAAATTAATTTATCCTATTATCTGCAATTTGAAAAGTCCACGATGGAACGATAAAATTACAAAGATAATTACCAATTTACTGAGGCAAGGAGGAAGATAATGATGTGATCTATGATAAGTTTTCTTGCTCCTCATATTATGAAAATTTAAGTATCATCATGCTCTCACTGCATTATTTAGAAATTCAAAAATTGATTTAACGTTAAAAATGTATCTTCACAGAGATTCATAGGTTTTAAATGACGTGGATTTTGCATAAAAATCAATAATCCGTTTTTGATAGTTGATAGATCTTTAAATAACACCTTTTTAACAAAAATTAATAATATTGACGAACAAAAGGTGATAATCCAGATTATTGAGTCATTTCTTCACTTAGGTCGTTTACTATATCATCCTCTCCGATTACTAATTACCACAAATCAATCTACAGAGGGGATGGCGACCTTATGGCACTCGAAGGAATTATTTTGACATGTAAAAATTGAGGACAGTATCCTTGTTACGTAACTAATTAAGAATTCTGTTAATTGATTATGGTTTCAACTAATAATAACTTTTAATCAACACTAATGTAATAACAAAGATAACGTGAGCATATAACGCTCTGTCTTAGCATATTTTTTTAACTCAAATTATTTCATCAATTATGGCACTCATCGGAGAGAAGGTTTGCCATATATGAAGAAGGATAATGCGTTTTCACAGAAAGCAGAGATTGATTTCTATTAGCGGATAATGATACGCTGATTACGGTACTATCGCTCTATCATTACTACAATATTTCTGGTAAAAATAAAAGTAACTAAATTCATGCAAATTTGTTAATTATAGCTCATTAGGGACAAATATGACGCACAGTTGCAGAGTATATCGTTTTCCAAAATGGACATAATTTATCTTAGTTAGATTTGAATCGGTCGGAAATAATGGAAATTTACAATGATATTTCATTTTAATAAAATATTAACTTTTAATTAGAATACACGCGTTAATGAAAGAAAGATACGCATGAAATATCATCATTTACAAATTTCGTATTTACACAGTTTACGTAGCAAAAAACTTAAAATATAGCAATTAAGAGTGATGGGTAAAACTGACCGGTAAATATACTTGAGAATGTGAATTTGATGAATCGTGAACGCAGAAAATGATTATTGCTCGGTGCTTAAGAAAAAATAAGGACAGAAAAATAAGGACTTTATGAATGATTATCGAAATAGTTTCACATTTACATGTAGCTATTGAAAAGGTGCCTAGTAACAAATAGTGTTTTTGGTAAAATGCGTTAAATTAAATTTTTTAAAAGGACAGGAAGGGAAAGGGCCCATTAATAGAGATTTGAACAGCTATTCTTTGCCATGCTTGATATTTACAGAATGGATGTGAATCATATTGAAATGGCCATATACGGGGGTTAAAAGAAAACGGAAAGCCATATTTAAATAGTATAACTCACATCAATTTAATAATCTTTTGATTCACTACACCTATGGTAACAACAGGAAATAATTTTATCTATTTTTTCTCAATAGTATTCGATAATACGTGAATATTTTTCAATCTTACCCATAAAGAATGCCTAATGCGTGAATTTTTACCATTCCACGAAAAACTATTGTGCCGAATGTTCCAGTAAATTAAGGTCGTTAGTTCAGTCCGATTTCATAATCTGGTGTCTACGTCGACTCCTATCAGGTTTATAAAGCAAAGAAAAGGAGCAGTTAAAGATTAATTTCAAAAGTAAATCGAGTTTGATCTATAATGATATAAAATATAAAAACCATTCACATTGCACTTTACAAAGAATACTAATGAAATACTTTACAAATTATTTCATCTATTATGGTACTACTTCAACGAAATGTAAAGATGAAAATTGTTGGCATCAACGAATCGGTGATATCGGTAATATCACAGAAACCTTTTGTATTCTTTGCTGTACAATATACGGAAAAGCTCATCGGAAAATATGCCAATAAAAGTAGACTATCAGCCCATAAATGCCTACCGTTTGGTCGTAATCGGACTACCGAATCATCAAATTTTCTTTCAATTCACTGAGTAATTCCACTATTGCCTCGAAAGATCTCCGTCTGAGTAATCTCAGTACCTGCTTGTTCATACCGCAAAGCTTTCATCAATACCTTTCCAAGCGAAACATCCATCCATATTCCGCACACTAAACGGCTCATTTCCTTCTCATTGCTCTCAAAATCCGTTGTTTACAAGGAGAACCGACGTCCACGAACATCAAAAAGAGCCGACTGGTCCGGAAATGAGCTTCTGGATACTTCCTTTTTTCGTCTCCCTCCGTCCTCTACTCTTTTTCCACCGCTTCCTCTTTGCTTTTAATCCTGTTCGACTCCCGCCCTGTGGCCCATTCATCAGGATATCGACCTGCATTAGCGCCGCCTAGGTGCAGCCGAGAGAAACAGGGCACAATGGGAAGGTCATTACTCGGAGACGTCTGCAGACCGGTGAGGCGTAATTGTCATCCTCGTCCCGCATTGCCGACCGTCTATCTCCGCTCCTCACTGTATCCCGAGGCTTTCCAGCATCCAATCCCAAGCCTTTAAGCTCCACCTATCCCTCGGAGGCGTCGCGAAGAGCTTCCGACGGGAATCGAATACAGTGCTTTTCTTCACGTGCACTCCTGTCTTACAGTCCCCCAATTACGTCTCCTAAACTTCCTTCTTAACCGAGCTCCTCCTAACACCTTAAAGGTATAACGTTTCCTAATATCCCTTCGCTTAAAGTCCTTCCTTAGCCAAGTTGGTAACGGATACGCCATTACGGCAAGTGCCTCCGTCGGTTAATTTCTAAGTTTTTAAGCTGCCCGGATACTTCCTTATTCCGAAAAACTTTTCGAGTTGGAATAGAGGAAAAATAAAGTAATGCGACCCATTAAGGAATGTAATCTGATAGCGAGTAGCTACAGCAGTGTGGTAGAAGGGAGTATCTACACAAAGACCTTACTACTTTCTCTTTCTCTCTTCCTTCCACACACTTCCAAAATATACTTGGAAAACTTTAAGCTGAAGTATTCGGAAATTTTTCAGAAAAGCAATTCACTTCATACGTGCCATATTGAACCATAACTTTTGACCTATTCATTTTAAATTATGCATATTTAGGCAATATTTAGGGCAAAAACTTAAAAGAAAAATATTAGGTATTTTTTTGGCGTACCGTAAACTCAACGAAAGGCTTTTCGGTGAAATTTCCTAATCATTTCAACTTGATCAATGTCAGAGGGAATAGAATTGAAAACTTTTCCATCCAAATTATAATACCCTAATTTTATTACACGATTAATTTACAAATAATAACAATTACTGCATGTATTGCTCGAAAAAGGAGATTATCAATACAACCTAATATTTATTGTCAACTATTATACACACTCTAATTAAATTCCTAATTTTGCGATTTAAAGTAGCTTTACCCCTATTGAAATAAATATCCAAAATATCATGCGGTAGAGTTTTAATTAAAACAGATTTTTTTATATATAATTGCCAAACATTTAAAATTAAAATAAAAAACTTTGTGCCACCATCAGATCTTGGATTACGAATGAATGAATTATTTATTTAATAGGGTGAAGTTAAACCAAGTTGGCCTCTATCTCACCTAACCTCAGTTGTCAATACATATGTTGAATTTAATATTTAGGGTATTCAGAGTATTTAATATTTAGACCACAAAAACTCAAAAATATGGGTTTTTGGGAAAAAATCTCACCTGTTTAATGTTATAAAAGACAAAAACCCCACGGGAGACACCCGCAAGGAAAGAAACCGCGAAAAGGAAGGTAAAAAAAAACCGAAAATATGGAGTAAGTAACGTAAAACAAAACATCAACAGTCTATCAACAATAAAATCCAAAACCTATTAGAAAGTTTATAGTCAAAATGAATATAAGTATAACGTAACAATATACTTACACTTTGTATAAGTAACTGAAATTAACGACATTATTAGCTAACCGTCCCGATGAAGATAGAAACAGCTGTATATCAGATTAAAAGTGGAAGTGACAAATTTCTTTTAGTAGCACAGCAACTGCATAATGCTATGCTAAAATGCTTTGCTTTCAAAGTTCAGTAATTGGGACCTTAAGAGGAAGTAGGGACAGGGAAGAAACCAATATCCATTTCAGAGAAATTAAAAACATTATATTAAAGCTAATATTCGATTTTTCAAATCTTTCAGCTTTTCATCTTGAGATGTAATCGACTCAATTCCTAATTCCGCAAAACATCAGAGCTAAAGCGGGTTTAAAGTAATGCTGGAGTAAAAGGCCCTAAGTAAAAATACGTTTGTTTACAAACGATGTGTGTGAATTAGTGCGAAAAGTTTTCCTTTTCCCGATACACTCGATTGGAGCGTAATGGCGTACAGGAGATAACACCGATAAGCCGTAGGCAAAGTTGGGAAGCGTGACTGTAACGCTAGCAAGCAAACGCTCTACTTCCTCGCTTAACGTGTCGTGATTTTATTATGCTGGATAAAAATAAACACATCGAATTTTCTATCCATTATTCCATTGCAGATTTGTTTATAACCGGGAGGTTTACGTGGCTCATGGTAATGTATACCTTCATAAACCATTTTTATCGCCACGATAAGCGAGAATAATTTTTTCACGTGATGAGGGGCAATTATGCAATTTATCGGTAAGATCGCTCAAAAAGCGGATTTGGCCATGAATTCCGTCAATCTCTTAACGCTTAGATATCGGAACGGCATCTAGTTAAATAAAACAAAGCGTATTTAATTCGTAGGGAATTACATTAACCAATTCTCTCTTGCAGACCTTTCCACAGTCGAGGCGGAAATCGTAAGTTTGATTCTGATGTATATTATTGCGTTTTCTACAGCAAAAATGGTGCGCAAATTGAATAGAAAAGCGACGGCAGCCGATACGGAGAGGCGGCAGAAAAGATTTTAACAAGATCGTTTAGCTGAAGAAAGAACAAAAGCTTCCAGAGAAACTATCCTTAGACTTTTGGCCTGCCAACTCCGCTTTGTTCCTCTCAAAGCAGATCCATTGTTTCTCCGACGCATGATTAGCTCTCGTAATACACTCTATCTCCAGTACCCTTTCCTTTCAACGTGGGAGTCACGGAGTTCTCCGACTACTCCCTTGTGTTTTTAATATCCAGTAAAGCTAATATCTATGCAAAGTGATCCCACCGTGAGAAATAACGAGGACGATACGTTTCCTGGAAAATCGAAGAGACTCCTAAAATAAGCGAAATTGCTATCTTCGCCCCATGAATAATGCACGTACGTCAAAGTGGCAGAATGTTTGCTAATTGCAGGCTACACTGCTTCCTCAAACTAACGAAGATGTTCATCTCTAGAGCCAGGTCTCCTTATTCTCATATAGTTTCCATTTTAATTAATAATGATAAAAATTCAGTAGTATAATTTATTCAATAGCATTATAGAAATATCAGCAAAGCCCGGTATGCCAAATGGATAGCGCGTTTGTCTAAGGTAAAAGTGGTCCCACGATCGATTCACGGTGGGGTCCCATATATGCAAAATGACTGCAGCTGTCGAAGCACTTTTACTAATACCAATATCAGCGAATAACATGGCAATAATATAAAAATACGCAAACTATAAAAAATTGAAAGCTTGGTTGGGAAAGGAAACCTACATTTAAAGGAATATTCTAAAGCCTTTATAAAATAGAAAATTATAATAATGTAAATATATTCATTACTTCAGTTTTAAAATCCAGATAGTTAGTGTTTTTGTTAATTGATCCTCAATGTTACATGAAAGTATCCGCTGATATAACGCTCGATAAAATTTCTCACGTATCTGTTCTATTTAATTTCAGACATTGTGAATATTAAGGAATCATGAAAGGAAAATAGAATGTATACTTGCATATACGGTAGTCGATACCAACAAATGTTTATAGTTTCATCAATTATTCTCAATATGTGATGATTTACCCTCAACCGCACGTTATTTTCCACGTGGATGCTACTGAAGTGATGTTCTTTTGCTACTGAAATATCAGTAATTCTTAATGTTAGTTTTTAGTCACACATTTGTAACAATAATTAGTTACTTCGTGGCCTCATGATCATCATAGTAGCACTGATGTCTTTGAATGGTTCCGCAAAATTTAGTTGTTATGTTATCGTAATAAGATAAATGTAAAGTAAGGAATTATAATTAATCTGTAATTAATCCAAATAAATGTAGGTATTATACGTAAGGTTATCCGCAGAAAATGTAATCACACGTAATTTTTGTGTGAGAGGCTAAAATAAATTCATGTCCGCTTCCTGTCTACCCCGTTGTCTGGTGTATTATTAAGAGCAAAATAATTATGCCTAACTTGAAATATGTTTCATGTGAGTAACTTTCAGAATTAACTATGAATGCGCCGAATTATTTCATCGACAGGCTTCTATATTAGTTTTCTAATGATATGCTAAATAAATTATGCTCAGCCGGGTTATCTCGTATATAACAACTATTAGACTTCATAACACGTAATTATTTACGTAATTTGAACCAAATAGTCGTAATTTCGATAAAACATTGAAATCATCGATTTCAAATTGAATTAAACTTTAATCATGCTTATCATGCCCGTGATGTAGCCAACTTCAAGAAAAGACACTTAAAATTAAGAGCGATTGTACGAATTCAAAGGAACTACCTGAGCAAAATAATTCAGGAAACAAATCAAAGGTAGCAAAAAATAAAGCGATAATAAATCTTTAACGCAACAGGGTAACCATCATCTATAGAGAAAGCTTAAATTATTTCCCGATATCGTGTTACCATTGCCCTTCGTGGTTCGCGTAACCACGTAGCTCTAAAAAAGAATAGACTTTCAGATTTTTTCTATTGCAACTCCTGGCGATTCTAACTCATCAAATCGTCTTCGAGTATGCATCCGAGTCATCCTTTTACTCAAAAATAAGTCCGAATTTTTCGAGAACACAGAACCACTACCTATTTCTCTTGCCAAGGATGGGAGATTATGGGTGGAGCTTTGTGCGGAGAAGTACACTCTGAGACCGTGTCTATCACTCAGAAGCGGTCGCGTGCGTGTCTCTTGCGATGAGAATAAGGTGGGATTGCGTGCGTCAAGTGATTGGGTGGCCTCCCGCCAGGTGACTCGCGTGCTCGAGGGAGTGCCAGGTCACACACTATGTGGCCGCGGGCGGAGGGAGTGGAAGAAGGAGGTGCATAGAGAGAGAGGAAAGGAAAAGGGATGAAGACTGAACGATGGCGGGAAAATGGAAGGACGAGAAAATCATGGGGTATAACAAGACGTGAATGCAGGATGGCCACCTGAAAATCAAAGCTTTTACGACACTCCACTCTTACGAGGTGCGTTCAAGTTCGGTATCCAAAGTTTTTTCTGAAAAATCACTTGCTCCAGAAAATTGGAAATTCTGTTACTTCTCGACATGATCTCCGTAAAGATTTACGTTCACCTTTGTTTTTTTACCTGTATAATTAGAATTATTTTAATTAAATTACTAGCGTATAATACTTAAATGTAGATTATTATTATTAAACGGTTTAACAGTTGTAGTTTATCTCTATTTGCTCTCCTGTATCAAAAAACGCAAGTAGAAACTATTCGAAATATACCGTTTTCTTTTCCGTCTACTCTTCTCCTTCCTTATTTTCAGGTATGAGGCTCCAATCTCCATGCAACGCCATCATAGGACGGGACGAAAATGTCGACTTTTTAAATCATTCCTATGTTACACCTGATTTTATTGTTTCATTTCTACGAGGGTCATCCGGAAAGTAGTACCCGTTCGTGAAATAAAGACACAAAAGTAAATATTAACAAACATAAAAAATTTTATTTGAAAGAGGATACTTTAAACTACTTCTCAACATAATCTCCAAGCAAATTAAGGCATTTGTCATAACGTGTGACAAGTTTCTGTATTCCTGCTGCATAGTCCTCCGCCGCCAGCTCATTGAGATACAGGGTCACTCCTTCTTTAAGTTCTTCATCGCTGTCAAATCTTTTCCCCGCCAAAAAGTCTTTAAGCTTTGTAAAGAGATGAAAATCTGAAGGGGCCAAGTCCGGGCTATACGGTGGATGGTCGAAAGTTTCCCATTTGAATTGCTGCAAAAGTCTTTGTGTTATCCCAGCTGCATGAGGCCTGGCATTGTCATGAACGAGAATGACACCAGTAGACAATAGACCTCGCCGCCGATTTTGTATTGCCCGCC
>KZ308149.1:992253-1030737 GCA_000376725.2 Ladona fulva | reverse complement strand
AGAGGTCACTCACTGAGTTGCACCAGCATTATCGTAAAGGGCCCGGGGAGTGCATTAAAGAAAAAGGCGTTACAAAGCTGCATTCTCTAAAATTGACCGGAGGGAAACTATTCGAGGCACTCTCGAGTTTTATTACGTTTACCGACTTCCTCTCTCACGGATTTTCCCATACTGTCGATTGGAAAGCCGCGATTGGTTCATTTGTATCGCTGACCTGCCTTCACGTTTGAGGTCCATAAACCCTAACCCCGTTGGCTACGCTTTTGATATTGGCTGCTGGTTTTCCATTTCCTTCTTAAGAGAGGCGCTCTTAAGAATTTCAAAGTTACTTACTGTTCCTCAAAATAATTCCAGGATTTCGTGGGGAAACTGTACCGATGAATTTTTAAAATAGTAGATATGTATAAGTAAAAATTTTCTTGAAGGATGATTAAGTCAAAGGAATTAAGGGATCCAATTTCGCGACGAGAACTAAATCCCGGATATTACAGATTTCTAGAGAATACGCAAAGTTGTTAAATTTAGTAGGTAAGCTTTTTTGTTTACATTTGAATTCAGTTCTATTAATTATGAAACGAATCCTCGATGTTATCGCCTCTTCAGAGAATTCTGTTATCGAATATTAAAAGACAAGGTAGCAATTTCACTAGAAAAAAAAAGTTAAAGGATTATAAGTTACAATAAAATCTCATTAATAACACCATAACAGTTTTTAAAAAATTCAACAAAAAACCCTATTATGAATGACTTTTCTCCTTTATCATTTCTCTTATCGACTGAATAAAGGTGGACGAGGCCAATGAATTATTTGAGCATATTTGTTCCTCCACTCTCCTCAATAGCTCTGAAAATACCCTATATTTCACCATGATTTACATTAGCCCTCCGGTCTCATATCAGGTGGTTAAAAATTACGAATCGCAATTAGAAACAGAAGCCTCTCGAAGAAAAAACATAATGGAGAAACACGAAACGCGGAGTTTGATCAGGTAAAGTAGATACGCAAGCTGGAAACTACATCGTTATACATCGAATGCTAATCCAAATCCTCCATTAGAGTGAGGGATGAAGGGAAATAAAGCAGCAGGGTGTGAGCGGAAAGGGAGAGGCGAGGGCGGAAAGAAATATCACCGCGCTCGCGAGATGCTTTCGAGGCGCAATGCTACCGGAGTGCTCCCACGCTTCCAAACCACTTGCTTTGTTCCCTCTCTTCTGCCCACGCACATCAACGCGAACTGCCGACTCTATCCCATTTCAGTCGCTTGTATGCAGATTATTCTGCACCATACCTCCATCTCCTTCGCAAAACCTTTCTCCGCTTTTTTTACTCACGTCCTCCCGAAGGAGCTCCACCTTTTTCATATTGCAGTGTAATCGACCTCGAAGTCTACAGGAGGGGATCTCGTATGCTCTCCCATCCGGTGTGAGACGAGATCTGATCACCTGACGCCCGCCTAGGAGCGTGCCTTACGCGTGCTTTAAGTGACACATCCCCGTCGCCGAAGAACAGATGACGAATGTCTTGAACGTAACCGATGAGAGACGTCGTACGCATGTCATAGAAATATTAACACATGTCCCGAATTTTTCAACTCTTCCACGAAGATTTATTTTCCCTGCGTGAAAAATATTCGAGAAAGAATACTCGAATAGTGATTAAACGTACTCTTTGCGTAAAATCGGGAGATATATCAAAATATATAGTCTGATTACGAGGTATTATTATATTTAGGATTTACAAATTCACGTATGAATCACTATTGCCTCTCAAAGCAAGTGCACAAATGGCCTTGTTTATCGCAGTCCATCCATTATATATACTCATAGAAATATTCATGTGCGATATATATCCAAAGATATCTTTCTGTTAAGACGAATCTACACGTATTGTCATGCATTTCCTTTTATTTGTACGTTGCCCACAGCTCTTTTCTTCATAATACTGGTCACTGAATTAATCCTACCGTTGCTCGGTCTTCTTTTCCATTTCATACAGCTCATCTTATCCTAAATCATCCTGTCTTATTAATTCCGACCATCCTTTCCCCTGTAATGTCTTCCTGTAGTTTTTCCCAATCTTTCATAAACCTATGTAGAACTGAGTGCCATTTATACTTATGTGTGCTACACTAGAGCTTAAAGAAATATTTTCCACCGTTACTTGGTGGAATTTCATATTTATAAACTTTTAATGACATAGTCAAAGAAAAAAACTTGTAACATTCCACAACACAAAAGAGGGGTTTACCGATTTCGGCGACCAAGCACCATCACCAGGACAGAAAAGGGTTCTGATGATGGTACTTGGTCGCCGAAACCTGTAAACCCCTCTTTTGTGTTGTGGAATGTTACAAGTTTTTTCTTTGACCTCGTAATTAAAAGTATTTTTTTACACTAGAGCTTATTTTTAAGGCCAGATTATTTTAATTTTATAAATCTCGCAGAGATCCATCCAAAATAGTGTACCGGAACACATGACTTCGCGTTGAAAAATGAACTGGACGCTCTCCGTTTCAAACCCGCAAAGGCCCCCTCTCAAAACAGTCTCTAATTTTCAATTCCAAAAGATTTTTTTAATTCACCACCACTTTCGTCAGTGGTTGTGTTATTGTTCTTAATCGGGATAATAACCTACCTGGTAAAGCTATGATTAATATTGCTCAAGTGGCCCTTAATGATCCTATTAAGAAGACATTTTTGGGAGGTTTCTAAAATTCAGTCACATTGAGAAAAGAAATGAGATAAATTGGCTTCTTTAGTAACCATTAAAAAATTAAGAAAAACTTCTCATTTACTTGACCGCATCCTTCTCATAAAAAGCGCGTAGGGCTTAAGTAACTGATAAATTACCTGTTTACGTAATGCTTCGACTTAACAATTGATTATGTTTCGCGGGGTTATGATGGATCTACGCTAGCTGCTCTTAATCATCGTCTCGAAGGGCATCTTTCCGATTATGAGTAACGTAATGTCTTCGGAAAAATCAAAACCCTTCAAAGAGCCTTGGCCCACAAATTCATTCCACAACTCAAGGCATCCAATCATTGGAAACGGGTGATGAGCAGGCAAACAAACGACAGACGGGAGAGAAAAGAAAGGTAAACAACCAGCGCCTTCATCAGTCGTCGATAACACCGTGACAGATGAGTTTTCCGCGCCTTCGCAGGGAAATCAAATTACCCTTCCATTTAATATCGAAAATAAATTCCATGTACGTCGACAGGGGATGGATGTGATAAATTTGGGGCTTATCAATCAGCGTTCGTAATGCTAAAAAAGCTTATTTATTTTACTTGTCGAAACGAAATGTGCGATTATCACGTGTGTAAAATGATGGGGAAAAAGTAAGCGATCGGCACAATTTGGAAAACGTCGTATATGTTGATCACGCAGTAAGATTTTCAACATTTGGGCTTATTGTAAGCATGGTTCATATTTAAATGTATATATTTTTCCTTAACCATGGAAACTACGTAAATGTGGGCATATGTATGAAATATCATATATACGCACACACACTATGTAAGTATAAATACTTTAGGTGCTTATTCGTCTGCTTAGTAGTAGCATTGTTCACAGTGCTTCGACAGCTGAGGTAATTTCGCTCATAGGCTCACACCAGGAATCGAACCCGGGACCGCTTTCACTGAAGTCGAACGCGTTTCCCACTTGGCTATCGGGAGCCTTCATCTGCTTAGAATTATATTTTCAAGTACCCACATTGCTCATAATTAGCGCTCATGAAATTTTAACTGTTTAATTATCTCTTGTTAAAGAAATTGCGTAGTTTAATTAAATACTAAGTCCATAAAATACCTTAAATGGACATATATAATAACAAGGAAATATCTCTTTAAGCATAATAATTAGTTGAAAGAATTGTTACGTATTACTTAAGAAATATATGGATTGAGCGACGACTCATTGGGAAATTGAATTATACCTCCAAACTGACATCAATCAGATTCTCCTGTAGAGGAGAGGTAAGTAAAAATTCTCTCCGAAACTTCCTTTCCAGAGTATCAACTCTTGGTCAGGTGATTCCATTGTGATTCTTTCTATATTGCATGAATACAAATACTTCACCATTTCCTCAAATCATAACAGATATCTGGACGGAAAATTTTCGGATTTTCTCCTCGATAAAGTAACTTATTAAATCAAAGCATAACCGTATTACCAACGCTATTCCCAGGATAAGTTATATTGACTAATTAATTCTTGTTTATTATATTATTTGTTTAGATGAAAGCCTATTATTACCCGTAATCTTAAAATCAGAATGTTCGGTTTCTGCTTCTCAATTTTCAACTGACTCTAAAATTAACCATGAGATATTCGAATGTACTGCATGACCCTCTTGCACGTATATACTTAATCCCCCCACACCTCCAGAAAAGATAAAAAACCGACCACTCACCTCGCCTATTCACTTCCTTTGTGAAGACCCCCCGAGGATGGAGGCTTTGTCTCGAAATGACCATTGGGCTTCCCAGAAATCAGTAATCCGGGGCTTCCCGTTTGTCTCTGAGCGCGAGTTCCGCTTGCCGAAAGACGGCTTACGGAGTGTTGTTAAACCTCTAATAGTTGCAATAGGTTGGTTAGACTGCCCATAAGTCAATATTCATAGTTACTGGGTCTCCACTATAGTTATAGAGTATTAACTATTAATATTGCTTATTATACTGAGAAAGAGAACGTATAGTTCCAGCAACGCTGATTTCGATTTAAAATTATGGTTGGATAGACTGTGAGAAAAAAATAACGAATTACCCCCCAAACAGGGTTTCATGAGCAATATATTTCTCGTAAAATAGACAAAGTACTACAATAACCTCATTATTGTAAATCTAGATCAGCCAATAAAGATCCATAAGCCTCAACTGGGCATGGGTTCCAGCCCAGAAAATCCAAAAATGCTAGTTTTCCCATAAGAATGCATTGTGTCGATTAACAAAAAACTTACGAGAAGCTTAAGTATATTAAACAATGATTTAACAATTTAAAATATTATAAGTTTGTGATTATTTGTTATCCTAATAGTTAATTATATAAACTTGATTGTTAAGAGTATCGCGCTGAGAAAAAAGTACACACTGTTGGGAGCTAAATAATTATCCGCGAACCTTCAAGGTTATCCTAATCTTAATCAGCCTCGTATGACGGAAAAAAATTATCTTGATTTATAGAGCAGAATAAATTGCAGAGGGTTTTTGAAAGAATCTTTAGCATAAAATTTAAATTTAAAAATACATCCGCTAAATTAATTCAAATTTTTTCCAATATTGATGATTACGTGCAGGCTCCCCGCGTTCAATTGAACGATGATTTTACTCGCGATTCATTAGCTCCAAATTCAAACTTTTTTCATTAAAATCTAATTAATTCGTTTAACATTTGACAGAAAATTAAATTGTAATTAAACGAAAGATTCAAGAACAATTGTCTTGCTCAAAATTTCGGCATGGCGTTAATTTAACGGAAATTTCCGAATTTTCCGTCGATTTCATTTGCGCTCATTTTACCTCAAAAATTGATTGAACCCTCTAATTGAGAATGTACTTCGATTATTTGAAGCTTAACTGGAACGAAAATTGACATAGCTGGGATAGCTTAGCTAACATTTCACGGTGACGTCCTTCAGACGCAAGGTTTTTAACAATTTTCATGAAAGATTTAAATGTAAGCTAAAAAAATGTTTCTTTAATGTTTCTAGTGCATAACGTTTATTATTTCATTCTGAAAAGAACTCACCTTCTTTTTGATCGTGGGAGTGGATAAATAAGAAGGTAAAAGTAGGAAAACTATCTTTTGTTAAATTTATCTTCACGGATGAGGAGGAGGAACAAGGAAAACTACGCCTTTTAGGGAGGAAGACCAATAAAAGATGAGTAGAACTACTGATACGATTGATACTGAAGAAGTCACTCGCATGGAACTTATGTAACTAGGCAACCATAATTGTTAACCAGATAATTCACAAATCCCCTCCATGTAGCAACATCCGTCTTTTTCATGTAAACTCAAAAAATAAATAGTGTACATTAAAAGATAATGTACGAAATTTTATGAATATTGCGGATCTTATACTTATCATTTCGATGGTTTTGATGCGCAAAATTAGTGTTTGTTCGAGTTAAACTAGTTTATCTACAATTATCACCAAAATTACATATAAATATTTTTATTTAGTACCCATATCCATTAAGAAGTGAAAAGAGTTTTTTCGATAATTGTCTCTCAAATTATTTTGAATGTTCACAGACAGCCTTTGAGGTAAATATACGCACATATTTTCGGACGAAGTTGGGACTAATTATTTCCGAACATTACACTAAACTTCCCAATAATAGAAATATAGAATAAATAAATAAATAGAAAAATATAACAAAGGAAATCAAGTTCAACTGTAATAAAAAAACAACAAGTATGGTGGATCAAATTGACGTTCTTCCTCAACTCTCTTTCAAAGAAAGACAATTATCGAAAATTTCGCTTAGACAAACCCCGCTCTCGCCGCATGATCGCTATTAAGCGCGTTCATCTCCGCTAGCACCGGCTATAATTCCCCCGCTAACCTCCATTTACGTAACGCGCGAGGACAAAGGAGGAAGGCTCTGCTGCGGGGAAACGTAAACACTCCTTGTTCGAGAGTGAAGAAGTAGAAAGGGTAGCGGAAAAATATTTTTAAATCACACGACTAGAGAAAGGGAGATGGATGGTAGGTAAAGAAAGTTAAAGAGAGTGCGAGAGAGAAAGAAGTCCGCTGGTCGAAAGATTATGAGAATCCTTTGAAAGCAAGCAGCGAAGAAGGCTTTTCATCCGCGTAATACTTTCCTGTCTCGCCCTTCTTTTTGTAATCTTCCACTCGTCTTCATTCCAAAGAAAAGCCTTGAGGTGGGCCCTGGTGATGGCGCGGTAGGGCTGGGCTGGGGAAGGGGTTGAGATAGAATGAATAACCGGGAAGGAATCGGAAGAAGTGAGAGCAGCGTTGGGCATTAATGAGGGAAGGGAAGCAAAGACAACATCCAACACTCATCAATCTTTCACATCTCACTTGTAGACTCTTCAGTCCCTTCCTTCGCACTCTCCTCTTCGCCTTGATCTTCTTCACCTCCGCACATCCAATTCCCTCCCAAACTTTCTCCACCTCCCTCTCTCGGCCACATTTCACGCTTCACACCTTCCCCTGGAGAGCAAATCTTCGTTCCCTCATTCACGCATTCCACATCCTCAACACCTTCGCCACTCTCCGCAGTAGATTATCTCTTTCATAGTTCACGCCAGAGAAGGTCGTTTTGTCAGCGCTCTTGAGTTTACTTTTTGAGGTATTTTCGGGCTCCTCGGATATTAACCCTTCGACTGGCGTGCTCTACGACTATCAGAGGAGTTTCGTGCTCGATTTTTTATTTACTTCATTATTTTTTTTGACGGTTCGCCTCCGACGTGAGCGGTATTTCAGCAAAATGAAGGGTTACGAACAGTTGGTTAATTTATGGGTTTTTTACTTTCGCGATAAGGTAAACGATGCCCATTATACCTTTTCCTTTTGGCTCGCGCCAAGCGATATAATTCACAATCCGTTTAAATACTTAATCCCGAAAATCCAACCCATTAGATCATTCCATTTCGTCATTCATTTAAGATTCGACGACTAGAATTTAATAGAAGGTAGGTGATTCTGAATTCTAGTAGCACTCGTAGTATGAACCACCAGGGGAAATACATCTACACCTGTTACTAATATTTTTGAGTACTGAGCCTCTCTTTATCAGCAGCTGATTATAATTGTGAAAATAAACAAATAAGAATACAACTACCTACTATAGCAAAAGAATACATTTTTCTTCGACATGAAGAGAGATTTTCAGATTCATTATTGTTAATTAAGATGAAATTTCGTAAAGAAATGAAAATGATGTAATTAACTTCATAAACTCCTTCGTTCAAGATACATCCAGACTCCATTTTTCGCAGGTGGATATCGTGCCACTATTCTTAGCCCGTGCAATATTATAAAAATATAATTGTCAATATTTTTAAGAGATGCTTCTGGAATATCAGTATTTACAATGACTGCTTCATTCTGGAGAGATGTTTTATTAAATCCAAGATAATCAGGACGAAGGGAATCTTATCAATTTAAATTCTAGTATGTTTGAAACTACCTTTCTATCAACCTTTCATAGACATGCAAATTAATGAAGAAAATACAAACAAATAAGTAAAAAGAACATCTTACTGGTTAACAGTGATCCTGGTTACACCAATCAATGAGTACATAAATCATGCTAAACATGAAAATATTGTGAACTTAAATGACTTTAGTTATCTCTAGAGGCTTTCTATAGTCTGACCTCTTTTCCTGAGCCCACTAATGTAGGCCAATGTTTTAATTTTGATTTTAAATTCGATTTTCACTCAAAATAGTTGTTAAAATCACGAAATACGATAGCATTATTGTCAGTTCTTAAGGCTATAATCTCTCTCATTGCCCAGACCTCTGCAAAAAGCGGCACATTTTTAGAAACACCACTCATCATTTCTCATTGTAGTTTTCCTTGGGTTCTCCAGAATTGTGCTCTTCCTATGCCGCTTCTTTCTTCATTAATCAAATTCGGTTTGACACCGCATCTCCTCGCGTGCACCCTTGTCCAATTTCCCACCTTAATTTCTCTATAATTTGTGCCCGATTCACTATATTTCCGTCTAATATTTCAACCCTTTGAAATAATATTATTCCTGCCTTACCTCTCCTCCTTCTTTCTTACAAAAATCGTCCTCTTTTTCTTCATCGCCAGAATTTATTCCCCAATCTTCTTCCCCTCCTTCATTTCCAAGTTTCCGCTCTTCAATCAACGTTGAACCGATTTCGGAGCAAGGTTTCGATTAGAGCCGAGTTTCGTGGGACGGAAGATTGATCTTTTCGTGAAGTATAAAAACACTGATTCCTGTCACATGGCGAAGGTATTGGCTTTAAAATCCATTTCTCTATCTACCTCCTTCTACGACTCATACCTTTCTTCTTACCCCTTGGGAAGACGAACACTAATCTCCCTTCCGTTAAAGACTAAAACGAGAAAGAGAGGGATGAGGAGGGAATGGAGGTGGCGAAAACAAAACAGCCGACGGATTCCAATTAAGTGTCTTGGGATGGGGCTTGTGATAACGGAAACAAACTCGCCCACCCCGCCCACACCCTCCCCTGACACTGCCCCCACCCCCTCCCGATTCCCAGTAGCTGCCGACTTCGGAAGGTTCGAATGGATAAAAAGGTCCCAATGCGGACGTATTGCGCCATGTTTCCCCGCCTCGAGTACTTTTACACAACGGAGACTCTTGGGGAGACTGGTTTTTTCCATCCCCTTTCTATTAGACATTTCCTTGTAATTGAATCGGGCCCAAGGAGTTTCCCCAAGTCAATAAGATAAAGGATGAGCGATTGTAAATGGCGGAATGGTCGCGGGTGGTTTGCTTTTGTCACGGGTCCGTTTAAAACTTTGAAATGTCTTGACGTCTTCCTGTAATCAATCATCTTCGCGGAGTCCTTGGCATCGCTCCTTTGAAATGTCATTTAGTTTTTTTGGAGGGCTCAACGAAACCGATTAGTTTACACCTTCGCTTTCTGAAAGATTAGAAAATTCCACGTTTTATTTCCAAGTCACGCAGAAGGGTTATTGCCGAAACACAAGTACTTCTCGATTTTATGAATGGAGTATTCCCATATGCCTAAGAGCAACTTCGTATTCTGCGGAGGATTTGCCTTATCACAAATCTACAACCAAACTCCCAAAACCAGGAACCTCTTTTGAAGGAATAAGCCAACCATTAATTAGGATTGAGGGATTAAGGATTGATTGATTGATTGAGGATTGATTAAGAATCCTTAGCAAACATCCATAGAGAAGGACCTTTCTTTGAGTATGTAAAAGAGTTACGCAGGTCTTATCCTCAATTTATGTTAGGCAATACTTTAAGAAATCACAAAGTAAATTTTCTCCGAAAATAATCAGCTAAAAATCTAATAGCTACTAATAAGTTATACTGTAAGTACACTGTGTCCCATCATAACCACAGAAATCAATGGTGATATCGCTCTGTCGCGGTAGCTTGATGGTTAGAGCAACCGACCGACAACTGGGAGATTGTTGTCTTTGGTTCCCGGCCTAGACAGACTTTTTCTATTCGTTTCATCATCTAATAGAAGTAGACGGAACACTGATGGTAAAGTTAACGTTCAATAAAAGGAGTACTCCAATACCATCAAAAACTGATTTTTTATGATACTGCAGTACTCCTTTTATTGTACATATCATCATCTAATGTCAAGCAGCTGAATCATGAGTTTTTCATTGCTTATTTAAAAGCTAGTCTTAAGAATTTTACGTCGATGAATGATCACGAAAACCTTCTAAAATTAGGAGATTAAATTAATAGATTAAAATTCTTCACTTTTTTCAAATTAATTTAGTTCGCTCGATTAACGTAAATATGTACATGAAAACGATTCAAATTTATTATGAGACCACCCAGATACACAGACGGTAGATAAAGGCAGTTAAAATCTGATACAGACAGATAAAACGTAATGTATTTTGATGGATTCTTAATAATTTTGATGGAATTAGCTATTACTCCGTGGTACTTCTTAAAGGTAAAGATAGAAATAACTTTCTCCAAGTTTATTTTTTTGTGGAATTTGGATAAAGTTCTTCCTATTTTTAGCTAGATTGATTTTTTCAATATATTTTGCGAAGTGGTGGAAACCTAATATTTTCAGCTTTCCGTACATGATTTATTACGTAATATATTCATTATCTCCATTTCATTAGCATCAATCGTTAAATCCGAAACAAACAAAGTATATTTTTCGGGCATTTATCTGAGAAACATCTTAATGTAGGCTCTCCAATGATGCGAGTCAGAGGCCTTTCCCATACAAATATAACCATAAAAACTTTCTGTATCGTACGCTAGTTTTTCGCATGGCTTGAAAAAGTGCCCAACTTTGGACAGAATTCTTATTAGCATTTCATCTCCGGAAACAAGCCGACCGAGGTCAAAAAAACGATTCGTTGACAAAACGGGGAGGAAGGACCCCGAACCACGTCTTGGGAAAGAAAAGGAATAAGACACGTCAGGAGGAGAGCGTTAAAAAAAGGAATAACGAAAAACAGCACCGCCTTATCGCGCACTTCGAAAACTAATCAGCCGCCCCATCTAATATTTTTTCCTCGCGAAATAACGAGTCTTATAACACGGAAGTTTCGTCCCCGTTGTCTCGATCCAATCCACAGCGGCATCTCTGTTTTATTCCGCCTGTACCCGCAGTAACTCCTCTCGAAGGATTTTTCATTTACAGAGCGTAACACCGATAAAGACGCTTGGAGATGGAGAGGGGAATGCGAAAGTTAATCCGGAAGAAGTCAATCATCAGAAACCATATTGACAGATGTTCTGACATGCACATTCGGCCTTGTTTTTCCTATCTTCCGTCTTCTACTCGATCCTTGATAGACAAAAGGAATGTTTTCCTCTGCTTTTATTACAGCGGAACTCATCGGCTCACGGATTTTTGTCCTTTCGTGAGAATTTTCATCAGCAGGAATGTGCGTTGTCAGGGAAATAGAACATATCGGAAATGGGGAGGAAGAAAGAAATAGAGACGGAATGTGACGGATGGGAGTTATGGCGTTGAGATGAAATTGAGGAGACGAAAGACATGGAGAGAAGTAAATAAGAGAGGAAAGTAATGAAAAATAAATTGTTATAAATATTACGGATATTTCCATTCGTCGTACATCAAAATTCTCTACCACGTTGTAATATCGTAATAGTAATATTATTAATAATAATATTAAAAGATAAGAAAACACCGGGATATCAAATTAGATCGATTAAAATGAATGCTCCAATACTGCCTGTAACGATATATTTAAAAAAATAGATCAATTATCAGCTCTGTGATGAATATAATAATAGTTTAACAAAAGATGAAAAATTAAATGGCATAATTGTAAAATATTGATGACAATGAGGCGAATGTATGCCCTTACCTACCGACAAACACTCACCTCTTGGGGTGTTTGTGTTTGTCCCCGAGTTTATTCACGATATTTAAACTTTTCTATCCCTGCAGACATCTTTTCGCTTCAGACTATCTAGAGCGTTCTTGTTTACAACATTATAAAATAAATTAACATAAAATTATTTCGTTGATTTTGTATAAAAGATTATTTTACTTTATATTTTACGATATTTAAACTTTTCTATCCCTGCAGACATCTTTTCGCTTCAGACTATCTAGAGCGTTCTTGTTTACAACATTATAAAATAAATTAACATAAAATTATTTCGTTGATTTTGTATAAAAGATTATTTTACCGCCGATCTTAACTGTTAGCTTTTACAAGATGATCCTCAAATTAAAAATGCCATTTGTCTACTACGAAAATAACGCAATTGCAAACAAGAACAAAAAGGTACTTTACGTTTAATGTAAATCGCGAAATTAAAAAAGTATCAAAGTAGATTGATAGTAGTTGCTTCCTAAAATCACCCCACTGGAGGTTAGGGTGACATATGTGCGTACTATCTAAATTAAATTTTAGGTGTAACAATTTGATTTGGTTAAATTAAAGAGTAAGAAGATAGCACTTCTGGCACCATCAAATGAGATTGCAAGAGTTTAGCCCCCACGTTATCAGATAAGTGATTTATCTGCCATACGCAGTATCTCTTTTAAGTGAAGGTCTAAAAGAAGTCTTCCCACAACGCCATAGTATTTTTTTTCCTTCTCTTTATATAACTTCCATTCCTCTATTCCCTTTTTGACGTTCCCTTTTAATTTATTGCACGCATTAAATTCGCTTCTGGAATTCCTGGATGCATAGGGGCAATAAATCAATGGGAAAATTTTATTCGCTTCCGACTCAAGTAAATTCCATGAATATCATGAAATGGGGCCAAAACTGCTTGAAAAATCTTGTTCATACGTGTTAGAATGCATTAGAAAATGAAAAATGTATACGATGAGTACTCTCACATTTTACCGAAATGCTCACAGTCTTTTCCTTTTAAATTTCATCTAAAAACACGCCTCACATTATTCATGATGTATAGTCTACCACAAATATTTCATGAGTTTTAAAACTATTTGTATTTGTAGGGCCACTTCAGCAAAAAATACTTGAAAATATTTGGCATTTCAATTGAATACTACATCACTTCTCCGTAAGTACTTCAGATAAAATATTTTTTCATGTACTTATCCAATTCTAGCAGTAAGAGTAACTCATTATGATATTCAAAATTAGCAACTTACCTTACAACAAAAATCCCCTGGGATAATCGTACTCAATCTCCATGAGAGGTTTAGCTTTTACTTCCACACTCTGAAAAAGAAAAGAAAGATTACATCCGAGGGAAAATAAATTTTGCAAACATCCGAGGAGAAGTTATTCAAATTTTTAAACATCGAATATAAACTGTGTTATCATCAACTTTCGCGAATCCAAACTACAATCGTTACCCGCGATCTCATCCTCAATGAGAACTACCTCTAAAAATAACATTAGCTTTCCTTCAGATCCGTGAAATTCTGCAAATAGCAGAGATAAAAATGCTTCGACAGCTAAGGTCATTTTGCCCGTGAGCCCCCACCGGGAAACGAACCCAGAACTGGTTTCGCTGAAGTCGAACGCGTTACCCCTATGGCTATCCGGACGCCCTCTTCAAACCCAAGTCTTCATCAGAAAAATAACTATCTCTCAAGGTAAGTAATTGAAACAAATTTTGAAATCCGTCCAGTGCCAATGCACAGTGTACCCAATGTATGTACCAGTTAGCACATATAGATACGTGTGAACATTGGCAACATTTATGTTGTCTAGCAGCTGAATGAACAGAGCATAGAAAATTTCCTTCAGCCTGAGTGATGAGTTCCCAACCTAAACGCTAAGGAGAGACACAAAAAGCGACATGCTTCATTATGTAAGGAGGGAGATCAGAAAAAAATTCGGTACGCAAATTTCAGAGAATGACGAACATGCAAATGGCAAACTCAACGTGTGATAAGGATTATTTGCGAAGGGTGAGTCAACCGGTCAGCCATTGACAAAGTAAGGACAGAAAGGTGAGAAGGGACGGAGGATGAAGGATGGCTAAAGCTGTATCGTGTGCTCGCTTCGCCGTTCGAAGCTAATCGGGCGTCGGAGACCAGACGATGATGGAGAATGCGTGTACCACAGCGATGATGCGTGAGAATGATATGCAAATTCGCTCTCCTTGCCCTACACTCCTCAATTAATAGAGTATGATTAATAGCAAAAAGAGTAGCTCCATCAAATTCCTCACGATACACCCAACAATTCCCATTAAATCCCATTCTAGCTTCTCCTCTCTGTTTCAATCGTCATTAACTCAATAGCCGGAGCTTATCGCACTTTAATATTTGATCATAGGAAGTTAACTATGAATTGCAATATATTTTTAGATTTAAGCTCCATTTGTTGCATTTTTTTTTTTAATAATGAGCTTTCGATGAAATTCGATAATGAATATCGATGATTCGATTTCGACGAAATTGAGTTTGTAACGAATCAAATGCAAATTTATCGAAGGCAGAAGGTCGCAGATGCTACTTATTTCAGTACGGCTCGCTTTTAAGACGCAGGCGAATTCTCTCTTCTTTCAACCCCTCTCTAGCATTTTTTTGCGTCTTCCGCAGATATACTTTCTCTGAGTTTCCAAGCAATTGCCTATCTTCTTATCTCATTTCTTTGAAAGATTCCCAACCTGCGTCTGAGAACAATGCGCAATTCTTACTTCTCTATCATAGCACTTTTTAACAAATCGTATCGCCTCGCGCTGCACTTTCTCGAGTTCGCGAGCATTCGTTTCATAAGCTGGGTCCCATACACTCGCCGCATATTCCAGATGGGGCCTAACTAAGGTGAATTAACATTTCTTTCTAAACTTTTCATCGCATCTACTTACAAAGAGCTTTACTGAACTATTTAGTTGCTTTACCGCAGTTTTGTCGAATATGTGTGCTCCAGTTTAAGTTATTTGTAAGGGCGATTCCGAGATATTCAACTGTGTCGACTACATTTATATTCATTCCACCAACTTTGCATTAAAAGAAAAATTAATACGTACGTGACTAAGTTATAAGATTGCTCAATTGTACCGGAATACCAGACCAATTTTTCACATTTTCTTCACCGGTCAGGGTTTGAAGTTCAATGTTCCCAAAATTCGTCGACAATAAGAATATGTCAGAAGGATACACCTGGTAAATTTTCCACACTGTATTTATTGGCGACCGGTTTCGTAAGTTGACTTACATCTTCAGGCAAAGGGTAAGATTTTTGCACATCATATATAGGGTGGTTAAAATGGAGGGAGGGAAGGAGGGAGTGGGTGCATCGGGGAAATATTTTGCTCGGAAAGAAGGGGTGAAGGGTATAGGAACAATTGCTCGTTTGCTAGCATTCCATCCTTGGGGAAACTCCTAATCTCCACTTCTTCCAGGAGGTCTAACCGACGGGAATTTTCTTCATGATGGAGGCGTTTCGGCTTAAAATCGCTTTTGTGGTCATTCTCCAGAAGGTGAAGGGCGAAGCTCGAAAAGTGGGGTTGTCCTCTCTTCAGGCGGTAATCTCGGAAATAAATACAGTGTGGTAAATTTACCAAGTGTATCCTTCTGCAATGGCTTTCCACGAAGTCACGCCTGCTAATATTGATTTTAAGAATATGTCAGTTTTTATGTCAAAATTGATACACTCAAATAAATCTGCCTTAGTTCACGAAACGACTCACTGTATTAAGTTTCCTGTGGAAGTATACGATTATTCTCATTATTGCTTGTTATAAAAGAAACTATGAATTTCAGTCGCGTACAGTATCTAGGATGAAAAATTTTGATACTTTTAAAATATGATGTGAGTTCCAAGTAACTCAGAACTTGAACCGGAAGTCAAAGTACTTAGTACTTCATTAATTTCGGATTCAAGAAATTGTCTCCTGGAGGTTAAAATTTCCTCGCCGCAAGACCTTTCTCGTGTGGAATGCTAACGTAGGAGTCACGGGTGCACCACCAGCCATCAACTCAATTTCTCCGACATTCCTCTCTTTCTGAACTCTCATCTTCCTCCCGTGATCTCTCTCCTGGGAAGTTACGTGGCAAGCGCTGGAGTTGACGCCCGGAGTTTGTGCACTGTAACGTGGCGTGCTGTGACGAGTCTCCGTGCGAGCAAGTTTTTAAGCTATATAGGAAAACTTCTTTTCGGGGCGAAGAATCAGGTGAAGGGAAAATTTAATTCTAGTACGATTTGGAAATTCATAAGAGGAAACCAAGTTTCCCGTGCAGCAGAAAGCGTGGTCTGGCTGTTAAAATATTTTCTCTCGGATTGCAATATATTTCGCGACTAATCCACTCTCCGGTTTATTCACTCAGGTCACGTTATCTGAGGATAGTCAAGTTGGATGCAACATGTCAAAGAAAATAGGCTATCCGGAAGTACACATGATTAGGTTTTGATATATGTGTCGGAGACAGAAAAGAGTGATCTTCGAGGATCGTCGACGAAATTCAATATGCTCTTAAATATGTTACACCAAGATGAATGAATAATTTAGCAGGAGAATTAATTCGAAGAAATTCCTACTGTTTAAAACAAATTGGCTACAGTCTATCAAGTTTATCTTCGAGGCTGAAGGAGGAGAATCTGGAATATTTATGTCATTTAGCGTGGGGAAGGGAGACCAATCAAATATGATTGAAGCGACATCTGTAAACTCGGAGACACTCATTATCTTCCTGATATTCCATGAGATATCAGTGTATATATATGCAAATATTGTATTGTATATGTATGTAAATATTGCATTTTTCTTTCCTAAATATGTACTATATTAGTAAATTTTAATTCACACGTTTTTATGAACCTCTTATGAACTCCTTGAGTCGAATCTACCTCTAGCAATGTCATTTAGATCCCTGGGCGGGGTCTATATCGATAGAGTAAGAAAAGCAGTATTTCCCAAGTGGCTACACAGAGTTGAGAGAGACTGAATTTACACGGAACTCTATGGGGAAAAGGACCGCCTCTGAGTGTACTGATAAGTCCAATACAATATCCTCCAATTAGATATGAGTAGCTTTAATCAACTCATCTTTGATTGGTCTCCCTCTCCATGTCCTAAAATACGTCATTGATCTTGATCCTACATCTCAGCCGTGAGGACAAATTTAATAAACTTCAGCGATGCATATTCCTGTCCAAAGTTGTGGTATATCTTTCTCTATATATGTATTCATTATTGTTTGCACAGTAAATCGAAAGACAATCGACATCGAAAACTATGCATCCATAAACTGATTGGAATCTGTAATATTTTCTTAAGTTTCATCTTAGTTCAGATTTGAATGATTTTACTTCTCAAATAGATGGTAAGAAAACGTTTTTCTACCACCATACGATATTCACCAAAATGAATCAATATATTTCTTCATACTGCAGGTTTTATAATGTCAAACTGTATTTACTTGTACAGTCGTCAAAAATATTAGTAAATCCTTTATATTCTTTTATCCTCCTCTTCCCATTTAAACTAAGTTTCCTTGAATTTCCTCCCAAAAGTTTCGAAAGAGGTCAACTCAATCTGCAAAAGCGTTACATCAGAGATGCCCATAACAATGGGAATAAAACTTCTTCGCACACTTCGTGCACTACTCTTCAAAAGAGGTGCTTGTTTCATCCACTTAGATCTACGTGAAATTCCATATAAAATACGATGAAATGAGAGTACTAGGGGTTGTTACGGAAAATATTTACTCTGAATCTGCAGAAAGTATTTCATCGTCGAATGAAGCGGGCTTTGACAAAAGAGTCAGCATATGGAAATGTATTTCAGAATCTTCGCATAGAAAATTTCATTTCCTAACACTGCGCTTCTACTAACTGTGATTTTATTTGAACCATCTATCATTATACTCATCGAACTATGAAATTTTACATATAGATTATTTAAATGGTCAATCATTATTTCCGTCTTATATTGAGACAAAGAGAAGAGACAGAAAGCTCTTAAAATCGAGGCGGCACCGAAATTGCTTCTTGTAACGCGTATCGTGATGCTAGGCAAAAAACAAAGAATATTTGAAAACACAACGAAAGGAAAAATGATAAGAAAAGAAGGGCTTTAATCGACAGGCGGAGATGATAGCGATAGGAAGGGGAATGGGAGCTCAAGAAGGTCTTAAAGAAATCCTGAGCTGCTAAGTCTTCCCTTCTCCGGCTTCCCCGCCTGGGAAAATGCACAGGTGGATTTTTATAGGAGTTGGACGAGGTGAGATTGAGACGGGAAATGAAAGTGGAGAGGGGTGAAATAATAAGGGAATGTTTGGCCGTGAGAAAAAATAATGGATACGATCAAATCCTTCCCCTTTCTTTTCATCCTTTTTCAATTCCCCGTGGATACATGGAGGTGCCTTTTACGGAGTTACAAGCTCAGGCTGGTGGAGAATATGAACGAGAGCGGGGGATGAGAAAGGAATAGAGAGGTGAATAGCAATGGAAGGGCGGGTAATACGAGGGATGAAGATGGGAAAAGAGCCGTGATTAAGGAAAAGAGAGTTGTCGGGATATTGACGGGTAATTTCCGAAAGGAGAAACCCGCCAGATGGAAGATGTAAATGGAGAGAACCTTTTAGAATGAAATAGCACGGGGATTGAATTTGTCATGAAATATTTTAGGGAGACCATACCATAAGTAAAGCAGAAAAATGGATGACATATTTGTTCTTTCCTGGGCGTGACTACATTTTCTACCTATAATTCTTCCCTTTCATTATTAGTTTCATGCTGAATAATGACTAAGACGATGAAATGATAGTATCTTGGGGGTATTTTGACTTTTTTCTTTATGTCTGGTTCTCTATATCGGAAAATGTATTATCACTCTGGTATTGAACCCGGAACCGCTCCCACAAAAGCGGACGCGCCTGACTTAGGTCATGGGTGAGCAACCATTGGCACGCGTGCCAAGCGTAGCTCACCGATGAATTTTTCCTGGCACGCAAATAAGTCCTTGCCAAATTTATTTTCTAATCTAAGGAGGAAAATTTAATTTTTCGTACAGTCCTGCCATAATATTTTCCTTACTAAGTTTTAAATGTTTCATAATCACTTACATTTTAAATATCAAGATATCAAATAACATGTTCCAAAATATATTTTAGTTGGAAGGCGGAAAAAGGTTTGTCAAAGATTTGGTCGATTTTGGCTCGCACTCTCAAAATGATTGCCTACTCCTGACCTAGGCAAACTGAAAACCTAAAGTTGTCTAAGCATTATATTATATTTAGATTTTTGGAGGCACTAGGAAATTCAAACGACTCCTTTCCGTAGCATGCATAGCTACACCTTTATGGTTGATTACCACTTTTAGTAGTATCGCAAACCACACGTAATATCTGTTAAGAGTTCTACAGATTAAACGTAAAGATCAACAGTTTCCCCTGTTGAAAGCGAGGATAGAAAGATAAACACTTCACATTCGGGATCGTACTGCTTCCTCAATGCAACTCGCTTTTTGATTGATATTTGGATTTCAAAATTTACAACAAACATAAATAACTGTAATAAAGCGAATTAAAGTTAGCACGGTGAGAGTTGGTGAGAGAAATCTATGCTTAGAGAAAAGTTCCCCAGTTGTTATTAAACCATATTAAACTTCTAGGAAAGAGATTTTAAAACTTGTACTTATTCGGGAATTAGAGAAGATTCAACGAAAGGCAATTCCCATTTGTAAAAAAATGTTACGACTAATCAATGAGTGATACTCAGACACTTCATGACGCAGGATGAAAACCTCTAGAAGATATTAGATTGAAACAAAGGATTAATTTACTCAATAATTTCAGAGAAAGTACGCTCTTAGAAAATGTAATCGACTTTCTGTTACTTAGGTACTGATACTGCAAAAAAATCGGAGAAAAAAATGCTAGAGCTATTCTCTTCAAGAATTCAATTTTTCCGCGAACGACACGCGAAATTAGGCGATTAGCAAAGTGGATTCATGGAGCATGCATCCCCTGCCACACGCCGAAAGGCAACTTACAGGGTAAATATGTAGAAATACTGAAGTCATTTTGTAGATTATATTGAATCGTTCAGATTAATTTTCACCTTAACCTAACTAGTACATAACTTCCTCAAATAAAGATTATATAACGCTTGAAAATGTAATAAATACAATATAATACAAGTATAATACTTGCTGTTCTACGATATAAAAGAAATATTCTATTTATGCACGCATAAAGGCAGGTATACTCAATCAAATTTAGCCGCGTCGGTTCCTTTTTCTTAATACAGCTTGAATCTCCCACACGTCAACAAAACGAAAATAACCAGTTCATTGATTACGATAATGGCAAAATAATGTTCTTTCAAATAAAGCAGACCGATTCATTCACTATCCGAACATGTAACTTTGAGCTTCATCCAATTTGCGCCAAATTTCCTCCTCCAAAAGTGATCTTTTAATAACTCTAATAAAATCCTGCTGAGATTGTTCACCTGTTAAGTTTACCAAGGCAAAAAATGATCGATCGTTTGTAAAACGAATACATTACTTCTTCTTGATGCAGGTTTCTCGTTAGTGGAAAGAAATAATCTTGCTAAGCCAGCGAGATCTTTTAAAGTGTTTGCCAGCATCATCGATGGAATGTGTGTGCTAAACCCCCTTTCAAAAATAGGATATTTTGCCCACCCTCTCTTTGCTTTGGTAACGCTATTGAAACAATCTCAAATAATCTACGAAATATCGCGATTGATAAATGCACAGAGAAAAGGATAGACACCTCGCTTATCGAATCGCATTTTAATCGCTGTAAATCAAACATCACGGACCTGAATGCCTCGCGATGCCTAGCTACTAATTTCGGAACAGGAACATTACAGTTGCAACAGGTGTACTTCGCTAATAGTTCTCGTGTTTCAAAGGAGAGAAAGGGTGTAACAGCCTAGGTCCCTCGGAGACCTGCGAGTTCAATTCCTTTAAGTTTCGCGTGAGTAACGCCACCGTCACTGGAAATAGAAGTTGAAGTAAGTTAAGGCCCCTACCCTCCTCAGCCATCAATGCTAAGTACTATTATCACCCTTAATGGTTTAAATCCATAGTTAGCAGTTGCTAGGTGACGAAAGAGCGACTTCGATAAACTCCACTCCGTCTCATCGTTGGAGCAATGGAATCCTTGAGACGAAGGTTATGGCGCGTTGAATACAATGTTGGCGTGGATGAGGGTGTGACAGAGAGTACGACAGACAGGAAAGAGAGGGATGTGATGAAGGAGTTAGAGAGAGAGAGGGATAGATGTGTGGAGAGAGAGTGGGAAAAGGAACAGGATAGGGCGATAATTAACGTTCCCCACGTCACCCTTGAAACGACGGAACTCAATTTTCCGGGAGACCCACGAGAGACTTGATGAGAACGTGGGGCATTACGCCTGCCTCCGGAGACAAACGCGGAATACACAAGAAGCTGACTCTGTGCTTTTACTCCGCTATTTCCCCCCCGATGGATCGCCTTCAGCTGGCACCTTGGTCCGACAATGCATACGCAGTCATACCTCCGTGTATTTATTCGCAGTTTATTTCTGCAATTAGCGCACGAAACTGCGATTAGCGCGCTTGCGCCGCAGTTTGCTCTTTCGCTCCCCCGGAATGAACGGTGCATCTATCTTCCCATTCATGAGTCCATTTTCTGTATTTCAAGAATTGGCAGTGTAAATTCGTCGACGGAAAAGTTTCTCATTAAGCAAAGACGGAATATGTATGTACGGATGGCTCGAGTCATGAGCTTTTATTAGATGCCGTTTCTCACCTGGGGCCCTGCCGTCGTTTTTGTGAGCGGGATGAGACGAAACAGGTCATAAAATTGAAAAGCCTACCCATTGATTAAGGAAGTTGCTCAATTTTCCTTGAAAAGTACTCAATCCTGTTACTTTTTCTATACCTTTAAATAATCGCGGCGAACAGGATGGATGTATTCAACAAATAGAAATAAATAACTATCGAGTAAAATCCCAGCTAAATATAAATATCATTAAGATTTCAAATAATAAAAGCTGGGATAACTCCGCATCGAAAATATTTCATCCCGGAAAGAATCTTCCGCCGAAAACTTCGTTAAGTAGATGGGCTATTTCCTCTTAGAAATCGTATGTCTCATTTATTACCGTATCCCGAATATATGCATATGTAAGTACTGCAAACAACAATAATGTTTTATTAGTAAACAATCTCTTAGAAGTCTTATTAACAATAATAATCTCTTAGGCTTCCCTGTAATTGGAGCGATGCATTTCAGATATCAAACAAGTTGGAGAACATATACCATTTACCCCTCAAACTCTTCAAACGTAATTATCAAGCATTTGCGTGATGATTGTATTTTAAATCACAATTTTAACGCAACATGTTTAGGAAGTAGGAAGAAGAGCACGCATAGAGATAAAATCGCATGAACAGGAATAAATACTAAAAGTTACGAACAGGACATGCATCTAATCAGAGGGACAAATAATTGCATCCAAATTGACTTTACTTTAAACATTTGCTCTTTCGCATTTAATTCCCCACACCATCGATCCCCGCAAAAAGTTCCGAGAAGCAGAGCAAGAGTTTTAATTACACAAACAAGAAGATACTCGTAAGAGCAACGCAAGCAACTCTCTCCACCACGAGGACTTCTACTCTACAATTCCTATGTGCTCGGCTGCAACACCCAAATCTAACACATCGCACTGCTTAGCATATAAAAAAGAGGCAGAAAAACTATGACACTAGTGAATGGCGTAGGAATCGCAATATCGAATAGTAAGAGGGCATCTGTGTGGAGAAGGGAGATCGCTTGTGTGTGGGAGGTAGGGAAGGGGAGGGGGACACCATGTTACTTCGGAGAGGTGGAGTTGGGAAGAATGAGCAAGGGAACACGCCCCCTGGCGCCTTAGCCTTGGGAGTCGCAATAAACCTGCCACTGGAGCCTTCTCCACCCGCGATGAATGGCCCTCTTTCAAGTGCTCATTCAGCCTCCGGCCCTGCCCCCAACGCATCTGTCACGAGGGGCTGCGGGGGCTTCGATGCGCGTGTGACGGTTGTGGCACAGATGGGAGGGTGGCACGCGTCAGAAGCCGTCTTTTTCCCCTTCTTAGCTGCTTCCTGCTTTTGCGATGGTAAGCACGCCTTGTCCATCCCCTCCGCCGCTTACCCGCTGCATAGTCTTGACTCCGCGAGAAAAAATTCACCCAGCTGATGAAATTCCAATGAACTGAAAACTCGAAATAACGTGTGTCAGAGCTTTTCAGCCTTGTCTTCCACGCACTCTCAAACTTTGTGGTACGCAAAACCACAATTTTTGGCGTCGACGTAAATTCAAAATAGAGAAGAAGAAATCACCAAGTGAATACGAAGACTTTTGGTAACTCCTTTACAGATTTCCATAAATGACAAAAATCTCTTGAAAAATAAAATAAAACAAATTTACGATGAAATTGAATGTATTTTTAAAATACGCCCTTAGAGGTTATGCGCCACACCTAGAGCAATCTCATGGCCGCGGAACACTGGTAGGGAACAGTGTTGAGCGCAAACAATGCTGAGCTGAGAGTATTCAGGAATCGGGATTGATCATATGCATAGCTTATTCTCATCAGCTAAACTTTCATTTTACAGCATATTAGTTGTTTTTTTTATTTTTACTATGTGCTTGACAGGCTAATTATTACCACTGATTGTTTACATTTACATTTACATTTACATTTACATAAATACCCCGCAAACCGCCTTATGGCGTATGGCAGGGGGTGTTAATACACCAAAGTCCCTAATTATTCATCCTATTTACGCGTCTAATACTATCTGGAAAAAGAGACCAATAATAACTATCCGTTCGTGCAAGCGTTCTTGTTAAGCGTTACAAAACTCTACTTCGCAAAAGATGACTAGATAGAGAAATGGACCCCATGTTCTTACAAATTACCTATTTTATTAATCGTTAGCCTACAAAATATTTGCCCTTCTAAACGAAAACTTGCAAAAATAATAAGTTTATTTTAAAGAAAATCTTAATATCTAAATTACGCCGAACAGATCCAAAATTATGAATAAGAAGTGACTGAATCTGGTTAAAATACAGCTGGAAATTGTGAATAGAGAAATTACCTTTCAAATTAAGAAAAACTTCACGGTTAATTTTTCTTATATACTCTCAAAACATAAGAGGGAAACAGAAAATATGCACAAAACAGCTATAAATTGCCAAAATTACCAAAGCTAATTAATACTGTAT
This sequence comes from Ladona fulva, assembly GCA_000376725.2. Classification (NCBI taxonomy): domain Eukaryota; kingdom Metazoa; phylum Arthropoda; class Insecta; order Odonata; family Libellulidae; genus Ladona; species Ladona fulva. The sequence goes on along the minus strand of KZ308149.1, from coordinate 1,006,377 downwards.
TCCTTGTGTGCGTATAACTTTCCTATTGTGAAAATAATGAATTTTCTTAAAATAAATTCGTAAAATTTCACGGAGTCGCGCGATTTATAAGGATTTTCTAAATAAACATTTATTCCAAAAGTAACATTACTATTAATATGAGGTAATGCTTAAAAATTCCTTCTTTTCATTAAATAATTATAATAGACGCAAAATTTTGATTATTTATAACGCATGCAATTTATAATATAAAATGCTCTTCACATCACATCGAAAAATTTGACTAACCAGAAGCAAACGATAGACCAATTGTCAATATCAATATGAAAACGAAATTAATTGACTCTTGAAGTTCTCGCAGCTGGCTGATTCTTCAATTACTCAATGCAAGTAATTCCTTTGTCACAGAAATTTTTTTAAATGACTCATTACAACGAGTACTTAAAACTCTACGATCATGACGAATAAAACGATCTTAATTATGTTACTGTGCGTGTAAGTTAGTTGTATAGTACGCAACTTGAAAATGTTACAATATGATAAAATCATATGATATTATTAGAAAATAAATATTTAATATTCATTTGAAAATATATTTGAAGTAAGTGACCATTCAATCGGTGTATAGAATTTTTCAGGTAGAACTTACTGTTTATGAGAATAATTTCGATCGCTTCAGAGATACCGAAGGTCTTAAATCTTACCATCATGACCTTTTATTATTCCCGTTCATTACATTTGTCCTTATTGCTGGACTGAAGAGCATTGAGGTCACAAAGAGAAGAAATTCGTAAATTATAAGTTTAATTACGTGCCACTTTATTCCTTTCTTACTCTCGAGCCTCCAGGACGATAAAGGATATTCAAATATTTCCCAAGGATATTTTTAGGATAAAAAATAAAACAGAAATCATGCTACAAAACTAACAAATAACGTGCTGAAATGAAATTTTAAAATAAAATCAAGGTGAAATGGCCGATAAAACACGAAGACTTCGCTACTTCTCACGATATCTCATTTTATAAGAGCGAGATTCGTTCTGTCAAAACGTAAAATATGAGACATCCCAATCGGCCTTCATCTCCGTAGGTTGATTTAATGCCCTACTTCACGATCCGAAATACTGCCAATATAGCTTGCTTTTTTATGCTGCTGTGATGATGATAAAATGTTTCCGTCTGAACACGGAGAAAACGAAAATATTTGTCTGCTGCACAAAAGGAAATAAAGATATCCCATTGGACTCAATAAAAAAAGATATTTTCTATACTTCTTTTTCGAAAGGAGGATAAGGCATTAAAAACCATATCATATTTCGCGTTATTTAAATTTAAAATCTTAGCCTCTTAATAATGTTACTGAATGAGTCGCATTAGTTAAAATATTTCCATCGTAAGGAACCTGTACCCGGAATTTTAATTGATTATATTTATAGAAAACCAATCTTAAATCAGGTTTAACTTATTATTATCATCGTAAAATNTCAATTTAGGGTAGATAAAAAAATTTAAGTATATTATATTAATATTGTATTATATTAATGTTATATTTATATTTCTTATTATAAAATTTATAAACTTTTGGAATTCATTAAGGACCTTATTTTTCAGCATTACTGGTATGATCATTTTATGTTTATAACGCACCTTGATGAATATTAGTTCGCTTGTATATTCAATCCTATTCTCATTAAGCAAATGAGGAAAATTTCTCTTCTTGTTTCTGTACCTGTAACTGTAAAACGCTATCTTTGTTTCGCACATAACTTTATTTGCATATTTTATGATTAGTTGATTTATCTTCACGAGGATTCAATATTAGAAAAATAACAAAAATGTATAGCATATCTGCAATATCTCCAAGAATATATTACTGGATTTACATTGACTGCACTCTATTAACTGAAGGGTCAACGAAAAAGTCCAATTAAGGTCACATTTTTGGAATAGGAAATTCCCTTATTAATTAAGAATCAAAGAATAATTTTGAATAAATTAACATAGTGTGTCGGAATATATTATGCATGATTACCTTATCCTTCATTCGTATTCCACATTTATTAAACATTATTCGCTTAATTTTGATAACTTCCTGAATAATACGGTAACTTTATAAACGATAAGCTTATAATGATGTAATCCTCTTTTCCGTTGGAGTTACATATTGGTGTTTCAGTGGTGACATTCATTAGGTGAAGCGATCAATATAGTATACGCAAGAAAAAAAAACACTCCAAGTGAATTCGGATAGAAATTTGTAAAAAATAGGATTTGAATTATATCCTTCCTCGAATGCTTTGTGCTTAGACAATAATTTAAGCCTTACATAATTTCTCCCTCAATAGTCAACGCGATTATTAATCCCGCTTTGGTAGGAAAATGCCCAATCACCACTCCTCAACACCTGGCTGTCCTTTGAAATGCGGGCACAAGCGCGATGTAAAAATTGAATGATTTAATAACGACAGCTGAAGGTTCGCTTGCTCGTCACGACACAGAAATCAGTGAATACCTGGAAACAAACAATAATTCACGAGGATAAACCGTTCCAATGAGGAGAAGTGAAAGGAATTAAGCCGACAAGAGATTGACGCTAAATCAAGCAAATCAAACAAGACGAGCAAAGGAAATAAACCGCACAGACTGCCGATCTCAAACGAGAATTACGCGACCAGTCATGCGCGACAGATGTTGAGGCCGTCGGAGTTTGCAGGGTATGGTTGAAGGAGCGAGGAATGCAATCCGAAATATTATCAAACCACGGCGAAACGGAGAACAGCTGCGAATGGCTCGCCGCAGCTAACAGAGCGCGACTTCCAATCCTCATCTTCCTAATTTTCCAATTACGAAAGCGAATTCTTAGTATGAGAGGGAAATCCTTGCACGTGAAGAGTTAGCACTGACCTTGTGAGAAGATATTTCTATTTTCTCTTGATTTTTAGAATCGAATCGCGGCTGGTCAACGAACTAACAGTTTTCACCCCGATTTCGATCCATATATACTTATAAAAAAGAAGTTTTGCTTGATTTTAACTTCCTCCTGATGACTCAATACATTGGTTATTTTTCGGTTTGGACTTCCGTTTCATTTCCGGTTCAACACATTGAACATAATTATCGTTTTTCGATTAGGGAAAGGGCCTTCAGATCGGAAATACTCACTTCAAATAAATATGACGGTTTTTGGTTCTGGTTTTTAGTTAATTTCTGATATGCAGCCTGGACCCCTCTCGCTATAGGGTGTCGCAAAATTATAACAACCCTTTCTGTATATTAGATCATTTTGTGTCTCGGAATCCATTCGGTATCTCGGTTAGTTATTGGAACGCATAATTTGTTTAATTAATTTCCTTTAAGATTTTCGTTTCGTTTCACTAATCTCGAATTCTAAGTTATTAAAAAGCGGCAAAATGCATCCGTGTCTTAAATTAAAAAAGCGTAATTTTTTTAAATTTAGAAGTGAATTTATATATGGAACACCATGCACCTATTGAAATTAAGAGAATATAGAAATCGAAAAACTGAACGAAACAACAAGCTATTTCGGATTATTTGGGCTTGATTCGTATTCCTGCATTTGGCAGATGATATCAATTTATGCGACACGAGTCACCAAAAAGGATATAAAGAACAAAAGGTGGGCTTAATTGATTTTGTCGTAAAAATTACGCGGAAATGAATGTAATTCATAACACTGCGGAGGGAGGCTTTCACAGCACTGAAATTGACAAGATAATTTCGGGAGAATATCGGTGTAATATTGAAAAATGTTTAGTTTTCCGATTTTTAATATAGCATGCATAAAACTAAATTGCATTGTAAGTTATTAAATCCTCAGTGAGTCCTCAGTGAATCATCAGCTTTTATATAGGTTTAACACGGGTCAAATTATAATCTTAACAAATAAAAGAAAATAAAATATGGAGAGTTCTAAATCGAATTAAACCTATCTGATTTTCTCCTAAGTAAATAAAATTAATATTCGTGAAACTCATAGAAGATATAGAAATGATTCAAATACTTAAATGTCATACCAAAAATCTCTAGAATTCTTTTCAATTGAAATCCTTATAAGGAAAGAAGGATAAATGTTTGCATTACGTACATACGGGATGAAATCAGAAAAGGTGAAGTGTCAGTATATTACGACAAAACTAGGCGGACTTCTACATCTTGAAAACTTAGACAGAATGATATAATTTGATTTTTTTGATACCTTCTGAATGAATTGACTATTTAGAAACAGATTCTAGCAAACATTATTTTACAACCTAAATTTTAGCACATAGTAATAAACTTTTTTGTCAAAAACAAGCCCGTCTTGTTAGGATGTATTGTAATTATGTATTGCATATTAGAAGGCTCTTCGCTCTTCATTATGCCAATTTAATCATAGACCTCCAAATTCATAAGCCAATAAAGGAGCAAATTGAGATCAAAATTCTAGATCACCATTCACCTGATGAAACCGAGCGCCTAATTATCATAAACATCCAAATAAATTATCTCATTATGTCCACGACATGATAATATTTACTCAAAGAGGAGAATAAAAACCCCAGTCCCTGTAAACACTAGCATAACTTCGGCATTGAAACACAATACCCGTGACTTAACAATGGTAATTTTCCAAGAATATTACATCGAATTTCGGTCATTAACAAGACAAAATCCAGACTCGACGAACAAACGGAATACAGCACCGTAGAATTGTCGTCATTTCATCTCTTTAATATAATTTTTGACGGAATTCCGAGCGTGTGTGCAATCATAGATTTTTATATTTCCGAAAAGTAATAAAAACAGGTGCCCACAACATTCCACTGCCTAACTCTAACATCTATCTCTCTTGGTCCTCCCCGTGCTCCCCGTAGCGAGTAAACAATATCAAAGGCAATCATGATGTAATTAATTTGCGTGCCAGGTCCTTTCATTTTCCCTCTCACCAAACCAAACCTAATTCTGCAGGAGTGTGGGACGACGGGAGCGAGCCGTGCTTGCAGGGGAGGGAGCATTGCACGCCAGCAGACAAGACAATATTGCCCCTCGCGCCGCGCACGATCACTCACACACACGACTGCCTCCCAGAAGCAAAGCCAAAGCGAGCCGCATATAAATTCATGGGAGTGCAGCGGTTTGGAAGTAAAGGGTTATATGCGTATGGCATAAGGGAGGAAGGGATGGGTCGGAAAGAGATATAAATCGAGATATAAAGAAAGAAGGAGAGAGTTTTGGAGAGAGAGGTCAAAAGGAGAGAGTACAAAGACAGAGAGGGAGAAATGGTAAGAACCCACCTCCTTCCTTCTCATCTCGTTACGGAGGCTTCAGACCCGCAAAGTACCCCCCTCACTTCGCCCTTTCTAAACACCCCAACCGATTTCCCCCTTCGATCGATTTATCTATATTTTCACTCGGACGGTCCTTTAAGGAGCAATCACTCGCGCGAGAAAGGGAAAATACTAAAAATTGAAATCTTTCCTATATTTTGCTTAGAGGATATCGAGAGAAATGTAGAGAAATATGTCCAATGGAATGAATCGAACATTTTATTGGCAAAATTGTAAAGATTATTTTGGGACTGGGACTTAAAATAAGGAGAACTGTATGATATAATGTTATTGATCGGAGTTACGCACATCCTGTTCAATCTCCCTTGTTTTAGTATCTCATATAACGAAGTTAACTGTCCAAAACGGATAGTTAAATTAACGGCTATCACATGCAGAAATATAAACATGAATTCATTAGGTATAAAAAATTTACCGTTATTGTTTTATGGAAAAAAGTTTTCCTGATTTTTACGTAATCGAGTTTACCGTTATGTTATCGAATTTTAATAATTTTGTTCCATTCAGCAATTAAATCTTAGCGCAACCACTAAAATTATGAAACTGAAACTTTCAACTAAAAGAAAACACTATTTCGATGAATCAGTAAAGCTTCTCGACTTTTGTCGCATGGAAAGACAGAGTTTTCCAATTGAATAGGTCAGATTCTTCTACTGAAATCTTTGACAAAAAATATCAAAAAATCATTATTAATTATTTCTCAGGGTAAAGTTATTTTCGACGTGTATGTACGATATATAGAGATGTAATCGATTCTTACGGTGAAACACTCCATCAAGAGAAAGTTTTAGCAGTAAACTTTATGTAATGAATTTTACGCAATAGTGCTCCGTCTAAAATTGGAGAAGAACCACGACTTCACTTTCGGGGGTACTGATCTCTCCTAAATATTCCTAGCATTGCAAATGTTAATATGGAAGGCTATTCACTCAGCCATCGATTGGTTAGAATTCGATAAATTAAGAATGAGCTCAGGTTTTTACCGAACGTTTTATTCGAACGAAATTTCATTCCCAGCCATTTACGTTGTGTTACTAGGTCACCGATTTCTGCCAATGCACCGCTGATTCGCGCCAGAGACCTTCGAGCCTATCTCCAATTCAGCGACCCCATTGTACACCACTCGTAGAATCCCATAATTCTGACTTAATCTCCATAGTCTGCAAGGCTCCTCTCAATAGCATTAAAACTCATTCGCGAGGGAATGACGCTGTAATAAGATTAGTGTACGAATGAAGAACGAATACCTCCCACGGAACAAGTTTCCGCGCTGAAATACGCTTCGAAGATAGAACTTACGAAATTCTAACGCCGCGCTTCACAGCACGGCTCTATCGAATAAAACTTTATAGTTTCCTAGGACATCACCGCATTCAAAAGATCGATGCGGTGATAATAGCAGAGAAACTAATGTATGATAGAACACTTATCAGAAACTTCAATGGAACCAAAAATTCAATTACTCGGTACTAGTTCTTATAAAGAACTTTTCATTAAACTTCTGCAACTCTCGCCAACTTAGATTGCGAAAATGTGAGGCTTTGATGAGGTTGTTCATGTAGACTATTTCCGCTGTATTCCGGCCCGTGTCGAATCAGCTGGCTTGGAATTTTCTATGCGAACAGTTTCTTCCCAATAGCAAACAATATTTTTTACATTTACTTTCTCCTCTCACAGTATTAAATGTTCGCCTCCCATTTACCTTAATTTCTATTGGAAAGAATACAAACATGAATGAGTTAGTGATTTGATAAGGCGCGGACTCTCCTAATAAGCAGTATAAGGTTCAATCATTAAGTTTGTAACAAGATTGGAATTCGGCTTACTGATTGCAAATGAAAGCAATCAACACAGGACAGGGACATGCCAATCTAATTATTCACTGGATCAATCACGCTCACGTTCCCTTACGTACAGTTTTTCTCACAGAGATCAAATACCGTACCCGTATCAAAAGAGATTGCAGAGGCTCTTCCGCAGATGTGAATCTTTCAACAAACTGATTATCTCTGTTAGAATGTAAGCAGGAATTGAAATGAGTGCAGGGGTGGTTACAATGAGATTTGATCGAAAATGCCCTTAATATCCATTATAAATATCAAAATTATTTTGAGGCGAATGGAAATCAACAGTATGGATACCTATTTAATTTTTAATATTTGCCTGGTTTTAAGAAAATATAGATCCATTGCAAATACCAGATAGAAACTGCAAAAATAGGAACCTCCTGATAGCCAAGTGAAAAACTCGTTCAAATTGCGTGAGAGATAGCGGTTCTGGGTTCGATTCCCGATTGGGGCTCAGGTGTGAAATGATCATAGATCCCGAATCACTTCTAATCACTGCACATGTACACTATGTTTAGTTTTATCATACTTGCACCACTTTGGACTAACTTTCCAGTCTATGCTACGTATCATTCTTATGTGTTATCTTTTACAATTGCCACAATTTTTGGGCGACATCATAACGTCCAGGAATTCTTATGAAAGAATGACAATAACGTACGAAAATAATAGGAATATGAGACTGATTGGGATCTAGACATGGATGCTGAAGTTACGATGGCTGAGAAGGGATATAAAAGATACTTTCTCAGGCATGATTTTATGAAATTCCTTCATGATATGATGAAAGAAAAATGACGGTAAATTCCACATAAAATTTAATGTAGAATGGATTTATCAATTTAATGTAGATTGTTTATCTATGCGACATCATCAGGTACACTTCCTGATAATGTTGCCCAGCGATGAAAACCGTTGATCATAAAAGTTAATATGAAATTTACCATAGATATTTATTTCAATTTAGGGTAGATAAAAAAATTTAAGTATTTTATTGTGTGACCAATTAAACTAATTTCTTTATTTCTTAAGTCTGGAAAAAGATTATTTCTAGTTAAATAATTATATATTCATAGAATGAAAATATCAAAAACTAGAAGACTCAACGGGAGTTTATTTGGCAAAAGGCCCAAACAAAATAACCAAATGTATAAGCATCCATTAAACCATAATAAATTAGGAATCCTTATCAATAAACGACAAAATATAAATTACGATGAATCTAAATCCCCTTCATTTTCACGGGATAAGCCCTTAACCGCTGATGAACGCAAACTGTTTTTAAACGGTTTCATTTTAAATTTTCACCGCTTGAATAGATATTCATCAACATGCCGATGGGAATGAGCCAAAACAATTAGAAGCTCCGGTTTAGACGAACATGAATTGAAAACAGGCACCGCTTCTATACCAGCGCATCAATCTCACCCACACACATTTCCAAGAGAGGACCCGTAGCGACCGCCGATCTAATAAAAAAGAATAACACGTTCCGAATTGATGAGTGGTGGGGAGCAGTTGGTCAAATGCAACCGCGCGGTGGGTGGATCAATCAGTGCTAATATCGTCGCTAGCGCGGGAACCGAGGCGAGTGCGTTCGCATGGACTGACATGACGCCCATTCCCAGAGAGAGAGAGAACTCATTTTTACAAAAAAATAAATATTCCGCGGATGCGTGCGCAGATAAAGGTGAAACCGAGAGGAGAAGGGGGAGGGATTGGTGGATGGGTTGAAAAAGCATCACATTGTTAAATGGGGCGCATGTACCATCCATTAGCGGAAGACTTTACGCTTAACCAGGCCGTACACGATGCCTCTCGATTATTCATTGAATAAATTCCCCTTTCTCCCACCTCTCTCTTAGAGGCTTCTCCCGCCCAATGGGCCTCCACAGACCCATTCCACCGGAATACATCCCCATCGGCTCCCAACGCCCCCTAAATCAGTATCCTCTACAACTGCAAGGAACTGCACAGATGGAAACATGGGCCCATAAAGCATAGTATTAGCATGACCTGGTACTATTTTTATGTGGCTTCCGTTAATTAATCAGCCAATCCTTGAAATAAGAAAGGGAAATATTTGTTTTTTTTTCTACTTCATCAACCTACACTGCCACCCTTCGAAAGTATTTAACAAAGCTGGATATCCGCATCAAATCCCTCATCCTTGTTTAATTTTTTAAAAATAAATACACGCTCGCAAAAAAGACGAAGTAGATAATTTTGATATTAATTACGTCATTTAATCGCAGAAACCTGATGTCGTGTTGAGTCATATTTTGGTATCACACCATAATAATAATAAAACGTCTTTATGTTTGGACTCAATAGCGACTTTCTGTTTCAAATCACATTATAATAAGTAAATTACTTCATAAATATTACGGTAATAATAACAATCTAAAACTGCGACGACTAAAGCCTGAAGAAATTATACCTTCGTTTTATCTATCGCCATAGGCACGCCTATATTCCCCATAAAATGTATCATTCTACAATTTTACACGTTATCTATGAGGATTAAAAATATTACTACACAAATATTATTCTTAATATACAACTCATAAGGTAAATATGACTTAACGCTTGTGAGATGTGTACCGATGCTGTACGGTCTTCATTCTACGGAAAGTCTTTCGCTCTAATTTTAGAATTATGAAAAACGTTAAAATTTTATTGCTAAAATAAATATTTTAAAAATGTGTTATTTTGTACCGATTTGAAATTTCGGTCTTAAAATGTGCTAGTCTACTATTGTTTATCCTAGTCAAGAGAGTAAAGAATTTCCAATATTTTCAACTTTCCTCTCTTGAATGGCCACTCTATCACGAGGGTAACCTAAATCATCGGTACGTTCAATCAATTTATATCACTTATCGAAAATATATTTCTTATTCCTAAATGTTTATAAGATGTAGTTTTCTAATCGTTGTATCAATGGAATACACAAGCGAAATGATGCAGCCTACAATGAGGCAGGAAAAAATTGATTTCCGAGCAAATACAGCGGTATCGTTTAAATAAAACTCTGTTTTACTTTTCCGAGGTCCATTGTGGATGTTTATTTATGAAACTACGCAACTTGGTGCACAATAGGTGGACAGGAAAAGCAAATGTAAAATTCCACATTAACGGTAATTTTAACTCACCTAACTTTGGGAGAAATGTATAAAAAAAACCATATTCTGAACGAAGTAAACTTATACTCCGATGAAGAAAGCATAGAATCTGAAGACGGGGTATGGAAGATTCCATTCTTGAATTTTCAAGGCAAACTCACACTACATTTAATTGTCACCACTGTGGATGTTTGATTTATCCGAATCAAAACGATATTTTATGAAGGAATTTGGAATTTATGATTGAGAATCAATGAAGATGCTTATAAATAAATATACATTATTAACTTCGCTACGATACAACAAGCAACTCAGCATGTTCAGGTTATTTCAATTTTATAATTTCTTACGGCATTTCTTTGTTTATTCTTTTAAAATGAAAAAAAAATGATTTGATCTTAAATTAACAACGACGACGATAATAATACAAATAATGCCTTAAAAAGGTTGAAATAAAAATGTTGATGTTGATTTTCATACTTCACAAAAAAACATAGGCGCACAGACACCTGTGTTTCAAAGCAATCGTCAAAATTCTACATTACGTTTACCGTTCAGTAATGAGATACCCTATTATAATTGATGCTGTTCCTCTAATTAGCGGAGCTCTAGATGCTAATCAAAGTAAACATTCCTCCAGTTAGTTTGCTGTTGAAAAAATCGCACGCTTTACACCGAGAGTCAACTTACATAAAGCTAATAGGTTGCTTTGAAGTGGCTCTAGCTCCATTTCATGATTTTTGGAATAATGATATAAGTAAACACATGACGAATTCCTTTTGTCGGAATTAAACTCCTGCAAAAAATAATTCTGAGCTTAAAATAACAGAGCTATCGTCGCACATGGTTAAAATCTTTTTACTACTAGAAAATGTATGCCATGCCAAAGTTACAGCTTAAAAGAGATAGCATAAAAATTAACGGAGTACATTATATCTACTTTATCTCAAAGAAACATAGTGTAAATTTTTGATAATAATGATAACATCGTACTACATTAGTACCTCGCCTTACGAACTGCTTTACTTGCGAGCTTTTTTCTCAACCCATTTCGACCTCAAGATATCAACTTAATTTCGAGATACGAAACAAAAGCCGAAAATTTATGATGAAAAACTTGGTTTAGAGATACAAAACTTTTCGAATAACGAACTTTTAACAAGAGCAAATTACATTTATACGTTGAGGTACAACTGTGATTGTACGCTGCTGCGAATAACAAATGTTTGTAATGTGCTTATGATGCTGGAGAAATACTTAAGCATGCAAACTTCGTCATGGGTGGTGTTAACATGATTTTTGGTGAAAATAATTTTGTTTAACTTTTGTTTTAATTATTTAAAAATTACACCTTCCGGTCAAAATATTATCTTAACTCTGTATCTCTGTATCCCTTCGATGTTGTTCATAAAGTTATGGATTGAATGTGTTTTGAAATTTAAAAAATTTTGGCCATTTTAAAGGTCAATAGGGACGTGACTAATGGTCAACTTGTCCCATGGATTAAAAAATGCCAAATATAAACGAAAATGGAATAGATATTCAAAGTTTAATTGGAACACTTCTCCAAAATTAGCAAATTTTGAAACTATCTCTCCTTCCCATCTCTATTCTTTCTTTCAGTCTAAGGCATCTCTAGACTCATGAAAGGATTTCCAGACGACCTCTCGGCTGCCATAATTTTTTATGTCTCTCAGGTGATCTTCCAAATTTTTTTCCATCTCTTTCAAAGGTGGCACTAAAACGCTTTACCTTAATTAGATGGAAAGAATTTTGAATGAAATTCGGGCCTATAATTAATTATTCAAGGAAATTTTTATGCGATCATTTTTTATATTCAGCGGATTCAAGATTTTTATCTCCTTTTTAAGAATTCCTAATTGAGAAAGCGGTTTCTTTGGCAATTCTGATATTCCTTCATAAAAGAAGGAAGTAAACCAGAAGATGCACACACTCGTGAAAGATACGGTCATTGGCTCTGGATGTTTAACGCATTTTTTTTATATTTATACCTCAGTATACAGGAGTTGTTTCAGCTATAATTTTGCGGCTAGAGAGAGTAATATTTAGATTTAAAAATGGTATATTATTGAAATTATAACCGAGCCGATTATTTTCCTCTATCGTTATATGGAAACGTCCCTTAGACCGTAAGAAAACAAAGTATTGTCGAAAATATACTTCATATTATTTCAAGAAATCTAAATATATTTGGATCATGATCTCTGAATGCCCGAAAGATAAGGAAGTAAGACATTTGTCTAAGAATCAAAGTTTAAAATATTTTTAGAATACAATTCTTATTTGGTTACGCGCAATATTTCCGTTTGGAATATTTGAAATAATCATAACAATGAATTGTCTTTATTTGAGTAAGATAGAAATTGATGTGTCTTCTTTCAAAACAACCTTAAAACAACTGACGCTGAAACACAAACGATAGATGGACTAATGAATTGCAAACATAAAAATGTCAGGCACTTAATAATGCGCTTCATATGGAAGTAATAAACAATTCATAAGGTAACGTTTTAATTTTATATTCATGTTTTAATATTTCTAGTTTTGTGTCTCGGAGGTGAACGGCACTAGTAATAACTATTATAAAAATTTCATCAAGTGTCATTCTTCTGCTTTTGTGCTTATTTGCGTTATTGTCAATTGGAGAATCTGCTAAATTAACTAATAGCGTACGTTTATGACATTTAAGAAATCAGGAAGTATATGATGAAAGTACGGTAATAAACGCCTACCTTCATTAGAAAAATACACATTGACGATAAAATGATCCTTTTAGAATTAAATAAACCATCCGTATGACACTACTAAATCATGTGAAAGATGAAAAATATTTATTTAAGCTTTCTTTAAAGCCATTCATTGGATATTAATAATTGAAATGGGATTCCTACCTTAAAGGATTAGAGTGGTAATATCAAAACCTTAAACTTCCTCAACTCAAACGTTTTTTCCTTTTCCTCCTTTTCCTATTTGATTTGTCCTGAGGAAAGATTTTGAGTCGTAAAAGGGCGAAATCACAGTATTACCTCGTTTGCCCTTAATAACACCGTTAGGCGTCTCAGAATCGGCGGGTTGCGTAAAGGTTGCGTCCCTTGAGGGATGAATCGGATGTTAGGGCGAGCCTAAGGATCTGAATATAGCGAAAGCAAGAGAATCGAGGAGAGAAATGGCAATTAGCATTGCGTGCCGAAATAGAGGTAGCTCTTCCCTAGATATCAAGTTTACTATGACAAAAATCACCTGAAAATGTGAGATAATCTGATGACACTTAAACTTACTTGATGCACTGATCGATCGATTTTAATTTTTAAGTATTTCTATTTTAATTTATTTTCCATTCTTTTCTTGCTTTTTTCTTTTCTTCGTTTTAAAATTTAGCCATCATTATTATTTATCTCGTTTCCTTGTGCTACCTTCTCTTTTTCTTTTCCTCAAATACTCGAGTTTTCTGAAATGAATTCTTTGTAATTATTAACAAGTGATGTTTATGTTTATCTATCAATAGTCAACTTTGTATTTTCAAAGTAATCTCAATGTGTAATTTTAGCATTTATGTTTGTGTTCCTAAGTGCACATGATACTATTGACTCGGTTCATTGACTAATCATGATCTGTTATTGAAACTTAATGTCAGTGAAAACTTATTAAGGCAGTATTATGTATTTGTTTGTCATGTTAACCATGTTCTTAATTCGAGGCTATATTTTTTTCCAGTTTTCTGTTTCTAAATCTCTTAGTCATTACTCTCAGTAGGTTTGTGCAGGTTTTTCACACCCCCCTTCTTTGTGGGTGTTTTCCTGCTGTGGA